>BLSH010386158.1:531427-548814 GCA_018402905.1 Glandirana rugosa | reverse complement strand
ACGTATAATACGTATAATACATGAGGACTGGGGACTTGGGACACGGAACGAGTCCGAGAACTGAGAACGTGATATATGTTTCCCCCTCTAAATGATTTTCACCACGTGTGTCTTAGACGAAGATTGAAGTCAAACAAGTTAATTCGAAACTGTTGTTTTGGATCTTGGACCAAAGATACGTCTCGACATGGTCTAAGACACACGTGGTCAAAATAATTAAGACGGGGTTTTATAATATATAATGTTTGAGGACTAGGAAAAATCAGAAATATATGAGAACTGATCTCAACTCGCTTGGAGACCTTCAAGCCGTGCGATCGTTCGGGTTCCGTCCGGACCCGGACCCGGACTTTGTCCCGAAGTTCGGACGGACCAGCAGAACCCGAACTTCCAGAGGTTCGCTCAACTCTAGTCAAGAGTATATAAAGACTAAAAAGGATCAGGAGTTTGTAATATATAATATTTTGGGGCAGAATTAATAAAACTGGTGCACACAGAATCTGGTACAGCTCTGCATAGAAACCAGGTTCTAGGTTTTGTTGTCAAAGCTTAATTGAACAAACTGAAGTTAGAAGCAGATTCTGTGTGCACCACTTTTAGTAAATCTCCCCCTTTGTATATAGTGCAAGAGTCAAGAGCCTGAGCAAGGCACAGGGTTCAGGGGTCAGGAGTACATAATATGCATAATATGCAGAATTCATGCAATGCACAGAGTACAGGGGTCAAGATTGTGTAACCCACAGAAGGCAGGGGTCAGAGGCGTGTATGAGGTCAAGAGTGCATAATGCATTCAGTGCAGTGGTCAGGAGTACGTAATGCATTAAGTGCAGGGGTTAGGAGCATTTAATGCACAGAGGGTGGGGTTTTGTGGACCACAGAGTGCAGGGGTAAGGGGTATGTAATATACAGAGTGCATGGGTTAGGGGTGTGTAATGCATATATTGATGAGGCCAGAAGCCTATATTGCAGCATTCAGGAGTACTCAGTGCATGTGATGCAGGAGTCAGGCGTGTGTAATACACAGAATGTAGGGATCAGTAAAACACTGAGTGTAGGGGTTGGGAATGTGTAATGCACAGAGTGCAGGGATCTGGAGTACCTAATGCATAGAGTACAGGGGTCAGGAGTGTGTAAAACACATATTGCAGCAGCCAGAAGTGTATAACACATGTTCCAGTGTACAGCAAACAGTAGATAGGTGTATATAATGTACAGAGTTTGTCAATCAGTAGTATGTAACATACAGTACAATAGACAAAGTATGGCAATCTGGAGTATCCAAGGCACACTGAACCATACATATTCCTAACCAATGCATTGTGCGTGTTGTGCTGTATATTGCACATTCCTGCACTCTGAAAATCTTAACCCCCAGGGCACAAATTCCCCCAGATCTTCCAATACTCCCCCCTCTCTTTCTCCCTTAGCAAAAATATCTAAACAATAGTTGGCCATACACCAGTAGAAGTTTTCTTGCATGTTCGTACAGAAATTTTGAAAAGTTATGGATCAGAGCATTTAATCTTGCTGTTTTTGAGCCAAATAGTTTTGTTTATAAGCTCTTTACAAACTGCTTAATTTTGTGCCTAAAATGGGAGGCTGACAATGTCCGCAGCTATTCACAGCCACCCAAGTGTAATCATTTAACCGGTACCCAACCGACTCGCGTACATTTAGTGCTGCAGAGTGGCAGCGGCCCGCGAATTGCCGTTTATAAACGGTGGCTCGCAGGTGCACTATAGTGAGTGGGAGCGCGCTGCCGGTGGCGCTCTGCCATTCCCGCTGCACTCTGCAGGAGTGTGACCATGGCTCGGGTGGACTCGATCTCCGCTTGATTACCTGGCAGAGAAGAAAAATGGGGAACCGTCGAAGTAAACAGCCTCTGTCAGGCAGCATGTGAGATATCTACTGATCAATGTCACTGGGATCAGTTAGAACTCTTATGCCCCTGGCATCCCAGCCCCTTCACAGTTAGAACATGCCTAGGGAACACACTTAACCCCTAGATCTCCCCCTGCAGGTTAACCCCTTCACTGCCAATGACATTTACACAGTAATCAGTGGATATTTCAATTTGTGATCGCTGTATAAATGTCATTGGTCCCAAAAAAGTGTCAAAAATGTCTGACATGTCCGCCCCAATATCACAGTCCCGATAAAAATCGCAGCTCGCCGCCATTACTAGTAAAAAAAAATAGTAAAAATGCCAGAAGTTAATTCTCATGGTTTGTAAACGCGGCAACATTTGCGCAAACCAATCAATAAACTCCGATTGCGATTTGTTTTTTTTACCAAAAATATGAGGAAGAATATAAATCAGCCAAAACCGATGAATAAATTCTTTTTTTTTTGGATATGTATTTTAGCAAAAAGTTAGAAATGTTGTTTATTTTTGCAAAATTGACGCTCTTTTTATGTTTATAGCATTGATCAAAAATGACGCAGATGGGATCAAATACCACCAAAAGAAAGCTCTATTTGTAGGAAAAAAAGGACTCAAATTTCGTGTGGGTACAACGTCGCATGACCACGCAATTGTCAGTTAAAGCGATGCAGTGCCGAATCGCAAAAAGTGCTCTGGTCCTAATGTAGGAAATCCTCCGGCCCTTAAGTGGTTAAGGAGTGATTACCTGTGAATGATCGGCCCTGGAAACAGATTGTTTAGCTCTATGAATGAAGCCTTAGAATTTCATTTGTTCAAAAAGAAATATCTCATCCTGTTTCTATAGAATTTTCTCGTCCCTACATTCAAAAAATTATCATAATTTTGGCTCCACTAATGATTAGAAAATCTGAAAACAAATATTTTCAAATGAAATTCTATGATTGTATGGCTAGCTTTAGCCTATACTTGTACTTGCACTGACATACAGTATTTAGTAAGAGGCATAGTAAGTTTTTTGAAGTTGTAATTTTTTGTCACAATTTATTTTTTTGGAAAATGAAGAATTTTTAAAAAGTTTTTACATATTGCCACCGGGCAGTACAACGTCATCATATAACTGGTGTGGCAGTGATCAGAAAAACTGGGTATCTCTAGATAGGCACCAGGTGCATATAAATTGGAGCTGTTTTTCTCCATGCTTTGGCAGTGGCGGTGCTGATGGCAGAGGGAACTCTTTCTGGAGGACTACACATGATGAGCCTCCCTTACAATGGCGGTGGCTGTTTTATGGATTACATCTCCTTTTTTCTATCATACTTTGTTTTGCTGTTTGTCTCTTAGGGCTGCTGTGCTCAGTTACCACTCAAGCTTTGTGGACACTGGTCTCATAATCTGGGCTATTAGTGTGAATATGTTGAATCTCTCAGGGTCTGAATGTGGCTTTGTAAATACCTGTATCCAAGCTTAGGCGGTTCACCTCAGCATATGAGTTACTTGTCGGTCTCTCAAATGAGGTAAGCTTTTGTATAGATTACCGCCATTGATCCTGTGTTATATTTAATCTTTATTCATGCATGCATTGATAGCATTCCCTTCCTTACAGGTCATATTGAGGCTCTTTTGTTATTAGACAAAATGATTGTATATCAATATGTTCGTCTTCTATTCCCGCTGCATCCATATGTTTTTATTTTGTGAAAAGGGTGTGTATTAGCTTTGTGGCTTTATTTAATTCGTTTTTTTGGACATATGTTACTATTGGGTCCATAGATGTGGGTGATGGTATCTCTCCTCCCCACATGTATTGGGGGCCCCATGATAAATCATATTGGGTGACATATAGTCCCCTACTTACCTGTTTATATATTTTTTCCAACAGTTGTATATCCTTTTTAACCATTACCTGGGGCCCACACTCACCCGGGAGACTGCCAGGTTTTCTGGCATTGGGGTGCTTGAACTTGCATGGCATTTTTCCTGGGTAGGTATCTGCAGCCAAAATAATTTTTTCTCCTGATATGACTGACATATATATTACATTGAACATTGCTTACCATGTTTTTACAGTCGTGGAGTGCCGGGCCAGCAAGAAGTATGTGGCTGTTGTTGGTGCTCCATGATGAACATGAATTGAATGAGTTGAGTTGAGTTGAATGTAACTCTTTCTATGGATATTCATACATATGTTTCTCTTTTAGAAATGATATACCTATCTCTGAATGACCCTCCTGAGGAAGCGTATCTCCGCAAAACATGTAGAGTATACGACTGGACAGAGATGAATACATAGTTCCTCTTCTAGGGTTTATATATCCACCCTCCTCCAGTTCATATCAGAGTCTGGGTGTGTCTGTGTAGTGAGTAGAGTTGAGCGAACCTGGACTGTAAAGTTCAGGTCCGTACCGAACTTTGGGGTGTCCGGGACCCAGACCCGAACCCGGACATTTCAAAAAAAGTTTGGGTTCGAGTTCGGGGTTCTGGTATTTGATTCCACGTGTTGAATAGCTGCCAAGAGCAGCCAATCAACAAGTGTTTCACTGGTTTGCCCTTAGAAGCCATTACAGCCATGCCTACTAATGGCAAGGCTGTGATTGGCCAGTGCATCATGTGACATAGCCTCTATATGGGGCTGGAGTCACCGTGCTGCATGTCATATGCTCTCAGGCTAGTTTAGGGAGAAGATGCTGCTGGCTCTGTGAGGGACAGAGTGCAGATATTATATAACATCTCATCCTGCATTACTGAACGATCTGATTGTGGACTAGGTAGAGATTACTAGTACTGTTGCTTTGAGGGACAGATTGCAGACCTCATCCTGCTGCACAGAATGATCTGACTGGACTAGGTAGAGTCTACTGCTTAGAGGGACAGATTATTGTTCTAAAATAATTTCCAAGTTCTATAGGTAAAGGTTCCAGCTGTGCTTTAAGGGACAGAATATTGTTCTAAAATCATTTCCAAGTTCTATAGGGAAAGGTTCCAGCTGTTGCTTTAAATGACAGAATATTGTTCTAAAATCATCTCCAAGTTCTATAGGGAAAGGTTCCAGCTGTTGCTTTAAGGGACAGAATATTGTGCTAAAATCATTTCCAAGTTCTATAGGGAAAGGTTCCAGCTGTTGCTTTAAAGGACAGAATATTGTTCTAAAATCATCTCCAAGTTCTATAGGGAAAGGTTCCAGCTGTTGCTTTAAGGGACAGAATATTGTACTAAAATCATTTCCAAGTTCTATAGGGAAAGGTTCCAGCTGTTGCTTTAAAGGACAGAATATTGTTCTAAAATCATCTCTGAGTTCTATAGGGAAAGGTTCCAGCTGTTGCTTTAAGGGACAGAATATTGTTCTAAAATCATGTCCAAGTTCTATAGGGAAAGGTTCCAGCTGTTGCTTTAAGGGACAGAATATTGTTCTAAAATAATTTCCAAGTTCTATAGGGAAAGGTTCCAGCTGTTGCTTTAAGGGACAGAATATTGTTCTAAAATCATCTCCAAGTGATATAGGGAAAGGTTCCAGCTGTTGTCCAGCGGTGCATTTCTTGCACAAACATAAAAAAAGTCTACATTGCTGGTTTAAAAAAAAAATATTCTAAAACTACATTTGCGGCCAGCGGTGCATTTCTTGCACAAAAATAAAAAAAATGTCTACATTGCTGGTTTAAAAAAAAAAAATTCCAAAAACTACATTTGCGGCCAGCGGTGCATTTCTTGCACAAAAATAAAAAAAACAGTGTTGGCTACCTCCTCCTCCTCCACCGCCACTTCCACCGCCTCCTCAACCTCCAACTCCACATCCACCTCCATTTTTTATTTTTTATGTGATTTTAGCTTAAAAATTATTTTAAGTTATTTCCCTATCCTCATTTCTTTGTAGGGCTCTTGTCCGACTCTTACCCCCATTTTCCTTCCTTTTGCAGACCTCTAGGACTTGCCAGGACTTTGTTACAGCCATTTTTTTGCCTAAAAGTTCGGGTCCCCGGGGTCCAGGATAAAGTTTGGGTCAAGTTCGGCCCCGAACCCGGACTTTTTGCCGAAATTCGGCCGAACCTGCAGAACCCGAACTTCCAGAGGTTCGATCAACTCTAGTAGTGAGTACTCAACTTAAAGTGCACCAAACACCACTTTCCATTGATTAAAGTGCATCCACGTACACATTTACACATCTTTATTACATGTGGTTAATAATCACTCCCCCCCCATCATGCATGGGAGGACGACAAAGAGAGGCAGATGTTCCCATGGTTCTGTAAGGGGTCAAACGGTGTATGTGTCCACAGGCAAAGGTGGACATGGTCAGTGCTCAGGCAGGGAATCATTTCCTCTGTTTAGTGATGTTGCCCGTGCTATCCAGCCACAGCATGCATAGGAGGTTATGGGCTGGCTTACTAAACCATCCTCGTTCTCCTCATCCTCCATCACCCGAGCAGAGACTAGTACGCAGTCCCCTGCAGCTGCCAGAGTGGCTAAACCTGCCTCCTTGTCCACAGCAATTCCTGCCATAGCCCCAGCATCAGGCATGAAGGAGTCAGCGGAGTTATTTGAACACAGTGTCAGCCACTTGCTCCTTGACAATGCACAGCCATTACTCTATTCAGATGTTGGTTCTGAGGTTCAGGAAAGCAGGAACATGAGCCTACAGAGAGGGGAGAACACTGGTACACAAATTGGCATTCATGTTCCCCCAGCCGCAACATATTGCCAAGTTGTCTCCAGTGGTAATGAGGAGATGATGATGATGGGGTCAGTGGCGCCACTTGGGTGCCAGATAGAGCAGAGGAGGAAAGTGAGTGTGAGGCAATTATGGAAGACCAGAGAGAAGCCATCCTATTCCATCACAATGTGGAGCTATTATGTCCCAGTCCACTTTCCACAGTTCAGCTGTCTGGGCCTTTTTTAGTACATGTGCAGCCGATCGCACTGTTGCTATTGGCAAAGTTTGTCTCAAGTCCATCAAACGTGGAAAAAACACCAGCCATTTGGGTATCACATGGTTGACAAGGCATTTAACCTCCCACCAATGAGCCCCTTGGCAAGAGCACCTAAAAGCCACACAAAATGGGCACAGATCTGTCCCTCCTCCTCCTTATTCACCTCAGTCTGCCCATGCTATACCTCATGGCCTCTCAGCAGCCTCCACTGACAGTGATGATGGTATAGTGCAGGGTGTCCCAGGTCCTTGCAGCATAGCTGCCAGCAGCACACCATCAGCTGTAGACTATAGCCGGCAAATTTTTCTGCCCCATCTTCTGCAGCAGGAAATAAATTACAGCCCTTGCCACCCACATGCCCAGCATCTAAATGCAAGCTTGTCAAAGCTGCTGGCTCTCCAATTTCTGCCTTTCCGCCTGGTGGATTCTGCCCCTTCTGTGAATTTGCAGAATGTGCTGTACCACAATGGCAGGTTCCCAGTCAATATTTCTTTTCACGTAAGGCCATTCCATCTCTCTACCATCACGTGGAAGGCAATGTTGTGGCATCGTTGGGCAAGGCAGTCAGCCGCAAAATCCATGTTACTGCTGACACGTGGTCCAGCAAGCATGGGCAGGGACCATATATTTTGTTCACAGCACACTGGGTAACTCTGCTTGCAACTCGGAAGGATGCAGGACAGGGCTCAGTGCTGCAGCTTGTTGTGCTCCCATGTCTCTATACAGCTGGTGATGATGCAAGATTTGCCTGCTCTACCCTTTCCTCCTCCATGCCCTCCTCTGCTGAATTGTCCTATGAACCTCAAGTACCCCTAAACGTTCAAAGGGCTATTCAATGAGTCAGGCTAAAAGGTGCCATGCAGTGCTTCAGCTGGTGTGTCTTGGGAACAGGAACCACACCAGAGCAGAGATTCTTGCAGCTCTGCAGAGACAGGCCCAGAGGTGGTTCACGCCACACCAGCTGGAGCCAGGAGTGATGGTGTGCGATAATGGCACAAACCTCCTGTCCGCCCTTAGACAGGAAAAGTTGACACATGTGCCATGCCATATCATTGCAATTTTTGACAGCAAGACCAATTCTTGATTTCATCAAGAGTACCTCTATAGGGTTACGGTGTGAAGGTGCCACCGATACCCAAAGACCAATTTTTCCACACCTGTTTGACAGGTGCATATCATTGCAATTTTTGACAGAAAGGCCAATTCCTGCTTTCATCAAGAGTACCTCTTATAGTGTTATGGCGTGAAGGCGCCACCGACACGCAAAGACCAATTTTTCTGCAGCTGTTTGACAGGTGCATATCATTGCAATTTTTGACAGCAAGGCCAATCCTTGCCCGCGCACTCACTGTGTCCGGGGGGGTAGGGAGAGGGTAGGGAGAACTCGATCGCCACTGGCTACCCGCGATGGCCCCCCGCAGTGAGAGAACGGAGGTCCGTGTAAGTAAACCCGGATCTCCGTTCTCATAGAGGGGAAAGGGTGGTGATCACAGGCTTCCTCTATATGGAAGCCGTGATCACCTCCTTCCCGCAGCCAGGGCAGCCCACACACAGTTAGGACACACCCAGGGAACACAGTTAACCCTTAGAGCGCCCCCTGAAGGTTAACCCCTTCATTGCCAATGGCATTTACACAGTAATCAGTGCATTTTTATAGCACTGATCGCTGTATAAATGCCAATGGTCCCGATAAAGTGTCAAAATGGTCCGACATGTCTGCTGCAATATCGCAGTACTGCTAAAAAAATCGCAGATCGCCGCCATTACTAGTAAAAACTTTAAAAAAATAAAAACCCCAGAAATGAATTCTCATCGTCCATAAACGCGGCAACTTTTGCACGAACCAATCAATAAACACCGATTGCGATTTTTTTTTTTTTTTACCAAAAATATGAGGAAGAATCTAAATCGGCCAAAACTGATTGAAAAAAATGTTTATTTATATATTTTTTTGGATTTGTATTTTAGCAAAAAGTGAGAAATCAAATACCACCAAAAGAAAGCTCTATTTGTGGGAAATAAGGGCGCAAATTTTGTTTGGGTACAACGTCGCACGACCGTGCAATTGTCAGTTAAAGCGACGCAGTGCCGAAACGCAAAAAGTGCTCTGGTCCTAAAGTGGGAAATCCTTCCGGGGCTGAAGTGGTTAAGCATCAATAAATCACTGCTCATTTAATAATGACATTTTTTACACTGATACATGTCCCCTAGGGCAGTACCAAGACCCCATAACCATTGTATGCGCAATTACTTAAGCCTTCAGAATGGGCACTTTTGATTTTTCTCATTCGGGTCCCATAGACTTCAATGGGGTTTCAAACTTTCCCGATGTTCATGAGTTTTGGTGCGAACCAAACAGGGTGTCATTCGACCCATCCCTACAAGCCATAGATGGGTCATTCCATCCACACAATCTGCTGAGATATTGTATTATGACTGTGGGGACTCTTTTCTGCCAAAACAAACTGGAGAGTGCAAAATCTGCTGCAGCTGTGCATGGTAGCCAATCAGCTTCTAACTTCAGCTTTTTCAATTAAAGTGGATGTAAACCCAACTCATGAAATTTGAGCTGGGCACAGTGTTTTTTTTTTAATTTCTCTTCAAAGCACTATGTCCCATAGCTTTGTCCTGCTCCGCTCTTCTGTTATCAGCCTGATAACTTTTGACAAGCTCTCCAAGATGGGAGCCTGAAGTGTGTGTCGGGGGAGGTTGCTATAAATAGATTAGCACACAGTTAAACTATTGACAGGCAGCCTCTGCATGTGTGGGGAGGGGGTGTGTGCCATTCCTCCAATCAGCTTTCTCACAGTGCATAGCAATAATCCACTAGAGATGAATGAGAAAGTGAAAATTCTAAAAGGACGTGCACATTCTAAACAGTATATAAAGGTGAAGCCAGCAGATATATATGTAAAATTTATGTAGGGAGATTTGTTTCTGTGTATCATCTGAGGCTGTTCACTTCACTGGGTATATGTGAGAGTTTACATCCACTTTAAGCTTTGACAATAAAGCATGGAAGCGGATTGGTTTCTATGAAGAGCTGCACCAGATTTTGCACTCTTCGGTTTTAGTAAATCAACCCCACTGATTAGTGGCTGCAGTCGTTATTTGAGAAAAAATTTCCGACAAGCCTAACATTGGACTTCTGTTGAGCAGGAGCGGCCACATATGGATCAAAATTGATAACAGGATAATAGCAGATGCCAAGAGGATAATCATGGGATAGCAGTAATAGAAAAACAATACTTCTGATCCACGGCATGCAGGGTAGTGTATCAGAACTGGATCAGGAGATGGAGGAATAAAACCGGATCACTACTGAAGGCAAATACAAGCTTCTATCTTGAGTGAAGTAAGCTCAAAAGTCATGTAGAGAAAGGAAGCACAGAGAAGCGCCACTCAGTAACATGATTTTATTATACATAGAACAAGCATAAAACACTTACATGTAAGATAAGAAGTAACAGCTCCTCATGAAGTGGGTGAGCCTCTCTGGTGGACCTGCAATGCTGACTGTGTGGGGGACCGGTCCTATGGAAACCCCCCCAATGTCGGAAGACAGGAAGCCAGCAAGCATGTGCTGTGTTTCCGTGTAAGGGAGATGAAGGGACCAGCTTGGACCGCACCGCAGCATGTGTGATGACGTAACTCGTTTTGTAAGAAAGAGCCCAAGGTCACTAGGCCCAAAGCCATCCAATTAGTAAATTCTGAGCCCACTCCGAATGCTAGTGGAAAGCTAGGGTCTCCAAAATAGGATGTTAGCAAAGAGGGCTCCGAGGCTAGATTGAATTTGCCTTTGTATAGATTCCAGGGGCAGAGGGACTGACCCACCACTCCGTTTAGTAGTGACACCTCTCTGGCGGGGATAGATGGTTTCCACAGTAGACCTGGGAGGTAGAATGGGAGCACAGATGTTCTTTCAAATTGAAGCCAGGGTATGGACCTGGGGGGATAATGCCACTGTGCTAGCTGCACCAGGCGCGAGGCCAAATAATATCTCCACAGGTCTGGACATCCCAGGCCTCCCCTGGATTGAGATCTACAAAGAAGTTGTCTGTTAAATCTCGGCTTCTTCCCTTGCCAAATAAATGTAAATATGTCTAGTTGTATTGAGGTTATTGTGGAGCGAGGGACATAGAGGGGCAGGGATCTAAAATAGAAAAGAAGCTTGGGGAGTATGGACATCTTAACTGCTTGTATACGGCCTAAGAAGGAGATGTGATATGAGGACCATAGAGTGAGTAATTTCCTTATAATGGAGAAGGCTGGTGGATAGTTGCATGCATATATCAGTTTGAGTGATGGGGCTAGTCTTACCCACAAATATTGTAGCGTATTGGTGCTCCAGGAGTAGTCAAAGTACATCTTAAGAGTGGACAACTGTGGTTCTGGGATATTAATAGGCAGGGCTACACATTTTGAGGGGTTAACTTTCAATCCTGATATGTCATAAAAAGCATCCAACATGGACATTAAATTGGGGAGACAGATTAGAGAATCCGAAATATATAGTAGGATATCATCCGCATAAAGACTAAGCTTGAATTCCTGCTCCTTTTTGGAGTAACCTTTAATATTTGGGTTGGTTTTAATTGAGCACGAGAGGGGCTCTATTGCTAATGCAAAGAGGAGGGGGGACAGGGGGCAACGGTGATATAGTGCCTTGAAGCCACTCAGAAATGGGCCCGTGAAGCCAAATTTAGCTAGGATGGTATCAAGATACGGCCAAAGTACACTATCGAAGGCCTTATTAATATCTAAACTTAGGAGAAGGGTTTGTTTGTGGTTGTGGTCTGCTACTTGGATAATGTCCGTGGCTAGGCGAATAGCTTTACTTTTCTACAAGGTACCTGCACCTTGGAATAGCAGACAAGGCCAGAGACTCGTCCAGAGCCAGTAAAGTAAACAATATCAGTCCTCTGCAAGCCAGAAGCATGAATCACCTGTTCTGTGAAAGATAGATATTGGCTTACATTTATGATTTTGCTGGAAAGGTTAAAGTATATGTCTACCATATTTAAAAGAACAGTTATCCTGAATGATACTTACATGACATGAATTCATTCTCACCTTTTATAGAAGGAATTTATGTTGTACAATACGGTTTTACAATATACAGAATATTACAGATAATTCCAGGTGCGTATTGCACCTGGAATTATCTGTAATATTCTGTATATTGTGTGTTTTTGTGGGTGTTGTTAACAGTTTCCGACCTCAGATGTATTATCCGAAGTCGGAAACTGTTAACAACACCCACAAAAACAGTGTGAGGCTGGATTCACACCAGTCCTGTGCGAATTCCAGCCTGTCTGCTGCCAAGAAGGGGCGGGAGAAGGGGCGAGAAGATTCGGCGGCTCCTGTCCGTTCTCACAGCGCAGCAGCTGCGGGGGGAGGGAGGGGCCGCGAGCAGGGGAAAATATCCCCGTTCAGTGCGGAGTGCATCTCCGTGTTAGATGCGCTCCCATTGAACACAACGGGCTGGGAATTCGCACCGCATTGCACAGAAAATGCACATGTTTTTTGTGCAATGCGGAGTGCAAATGCATCGGACATATGTGAACTGGACACATTGAAATCAATGTTTTTTCAAGTGTCCTGCGAATTGGATGCGATTCGCATAGGTATGAACCCTTGTTAACACCATGTGCAGATGCCTGCATTTTTCAGTACATGGTTATTGCAGGTCTCTGCAAGCATACACAGAATGATGTGTGATGGAGTGTGAAAAAATGCAGCATGAATAAATTTTTCCAGAATACACAAAAACACAGATGCAATGCAAGTGAAAGTAATGTGATGTTGTAGGAAATAAAGGAAAAACATAAAAAATGCACATGAGCGTGTGTCAGAAATGCACATAAAAATGCATGTATAAGCATATCAATGCACATTTTTTTCCTGCATTTTATGGTGTGAACAGGCCCTAAGTATTTTTTTTTTTGGTGGAAGGGGCATACTTATGCATAGTCCCTGTCATCCAGCAATGTAAGTGAGCTGAAAAGTGTACTGAAGTCTCCAAAGCTCCAAATCCCACTTAGATAAACCCCTAATGCTCTGACCTTCTTCATAGAATTATAGTTTAGTAGTGATGGTCTACTGTACCTCACAATTTGCCTCAAGCAGTGTATAACCAGCCAATTTTATGCCACAGTAATTGGATTCAACTATTTCTTTTTATATTATCTTTCTATTGTTTCTATATTTATATCTCTTACTAGTGCAGGTTAGGCAATGAGAGGCTTGTAGCTGAAAGCGCTGCTTTTCTCTTCATCACCCTACCCAAACCAACGAAACCTGAACATTTCACACTGATGTAGTTCTAATTTATGAAACATACAATTTTACTTATTAAAGCGGAGGTCTGCCGGAAAAAAAAATTAAGTCAGCAGCTACACATACTGTCCAGCAATGTCGGCACCCGCCACCGATCTTCGAAAAGGGGGTCGGGTGCAGCCACGTCCGTTGCAGGTAAGGGAACTTGGATGTGTAGCATTACAGCTTCACGCCGGGCACCTTACTGCGCATGCGTGAGGCTTCTCTGTGCTCTGCTATTGTCCAGGCGGCCAGTAGCAAAGCGAGCAGGGAGGAGGGAGCCGGGCTGCTGACGTCAGCTGACACGGCTCCCGCCCGAGCTCCCAGATGTGTGGAAAAGGACACCTGTCTAAAGACAGGTGTCCCCTTCCCCCTCCCCCGAAAGGTGCCAAATGTGACACCTGAGGGGGGAGGAATCCAAGCAGCGGAAGTTCCACTTTTGGGTGGAACTCCACTTTAAGAACAGTATGGAGTGCAGTAGCTAACAGCAAATATTTGTATTTACTTTATCCCCATATCCGAGCAATATTTGTTTACCACTAGAAATAATGTATTCACAAATCAGTCTTTGACTAGACTAAAATTCAGTCAGTCTTTGTAGACACTGCCAGGCCAAACTAGATCATAGCTTTTCTTTGGGTAGGAACCTGCTTACTGGAGGTCTTGGTACCTTGTCCTTAAGGCCCTGGCCAGGACACCACTGCCTTAGCCAACCTGCAGTACTTGACCTATACAGTTGTGCTCATAAGTTTACATACCCTGGCAGAATTTATGATTTCTTGGCCATTTTTCAAAGAATATGAATGATAACACAAAAACTTTTCTTTTACTCATGATTAGTGTTTGGCTGAAGACATTTGTTATCACTCAATGTGGTCTACCCAAGACCTTTAGATGCCTGTAGCACAGAGAACACTTGAGTCTTCGCTTTCAGAAAGATACCTAATAACATATTGGCCTACTCCACACAATATGTATATTTTAGTTTTGGATGAGCATTAGTGCATTGTATTCTTAAATGTCATATTAAAAAACTTCAGTGGTGAGATTTCCTAGCATTATATCTACAAATTCTTACAAAACAATAATGAATAAGTTATTTATTTGCAGCTGGATTTTGTAATTTTTTGTTTACTGTTTATTTATAGAGAATCCATCAGCATAGTATTACTTGGCTTTGCAATGGCCATAACAATTGGGTGGAACTGGAATTTCTGGAAAGGATATCTTGCCATTGGGGCCACAAAGAGCAAGCCAGTCTGCGGTTCTCCTTGCCAGTGGTTATGCTCAACTGAAAACGTATATTACATTGAATGTCTGTACAAACATAGTTAAAGATAATGAGGTGCTGATCCTCTGCGAGGCTGCAAACTGCTCATCAGGCTGGATCTTTTCCTTTAGCACTTTATTGTCTCTATTCATATTGGCTCAGTGTTGGATGCAATCAAGGAATCTGAATTTAGAATGCGCTGCCCACTATGATACCTTTCTTTTTGGAACAATGGACTTTCAGTACTGAAGGAGGCATAGGAGTGTGTGCAGACTACTGAAATTTGTGCAGCAGAAGTTACTTGGTGTCTTTTTTTTCTGTGATTGTGGAGTTGGCTTGGAATCTCTGCAATATTTGCTTAATAGCTATAAATTAAGCTGACTTTTCTGGCCAATTGCTGGGGACTGTGTTTTTTTTTGTGGAGATTCAACCTGGTGACCATGGTCACAGGTATGTTCTCATGACCATGGTCGCAGGTATCTTCTCATGACCATGGTCGCAGGTATGTTCTCATGACCATGGTCGCAGGTATGTTCTCATGACCATGGTCGCAGGAGCTAAAAATGAGGGAAGATTCAAAATGTTGTTACCAGAACATATTGTAAATTTTTTCTCACTTCCTGTTATGTCTATACTGCATGAAGTGGAGGGAAGTCTCCTCATTGGTAAAAAAAAATAGACTCCCTATACTATCTAAAATAAAGCAAAGTTTTGGTAACAAATAACATAGAAATGAAAACAACTACAGGGTTGTTATTTGACCTCTGAGAATCCAAGAATTTTAGGTCAGGCAGTTAATGTAGAAGCATGCCTGCACCTGTAAAAATAAATAAAACAGCTCTTGCTGCAATACTTCTCTCACTATAATACTCTATCTACAGTGCTGTCCTCAGCACTATGATCCATCAAATCAGAAGAGAATAGGCACTAGTTCATAGAGTGGTGAGCCCAAGGCCTCGTATATATACCCTCTGGGGTGTGTCATAAAACAACCCTGGGTGCTCAGGAGAATGCTTTAGGGAAAGGTGACTTCTCCTTTCAAGACACTATTGTTTGTAGCATTTAGAGCCTATCCACTGTTGGAATAAGAAGAAGAGGACCTGGGATTCACATGACCAGAAAGAGAGCCGAAGATCCATAAAAAAATATTCCATTTTTTTTTTTTTACAAAAAACGGGCCAAATTTTCGCTGTTCGGTCGTTCGGCGCACAACCAAACAAACATGAGGTTTGACCGTTTGTTCAGCCCCCCGAACTGATCAAAATGCAATGCGGCGCTGAACAATGCATTGCAAGCCCTGATTTGCTGAAGCAGTGAAAGCTTCAACCAATCAGGGCACAGAGCACTGTCAGAGTCATGATTGGACACTGCCATCATGACTTTATACAATCATGGCTCATTCATCATGGCTCATTCCCGCCCCACCATATAAAAGTATTCTTTCAATGGCAGCCATTTTCATTGTGATTTTGGAGTGATAGAACAGGGCTCTGTTTAGTGCTATTAGTTAGTTAGTGTGCTATACTGTGCTATTGTGCTTCAATTGTCAGTGTAGAATATTAGTTTAGTGTCAGTCTAGGGATAGTGTGAGTGTACTGAGGAGGACCATCATTCAGCTTTGCATAGTGCGCAGCTAGAGTAGTGACAGCTCAGATAGTTTCAGTGTAGTGTAGTGAGACCATGTCATTCATACATTCATTAGTGTATATGTACAGGGTGGGCCATTTATATGGATACACCTTAATAAAATGGGAATGGTTGGTGATATTAACTTCCTGATTGTGGCACATTAGAATATGTGAGGGGGGAAACTTTTCAAGATGGGTGGTGACCATGGTGGGCATTTTGAAGTAGGCCATTTTGAATCCAACTTTTGTTTTTTCAATAGGAAGAGGGTCATGTGACACATCAGACTTATTGGGAATTTCACAAGAAAAACAATGGTGTGCTTGGTTTTAACGTAACTTTATTCTTTCATGAGTTATTTACAAGTTTCTGACCACTTATAAAATGTGTTCAAGGGGGGCGTGTCCGGCCGGCGGAGAAGATGGCCGCGTAATCCAGAGCTCCTGTGTCCCACGCTACCAGAGCTGCCGAATACAAGGCAAGGGAGAGCCGATTCACAGCACAAGTAAGTGGGGGAAAGCAAGGACAGTGAGGGGAAGATGAGCAAGCGGAGGAAAGACACAAAAAAGCCGCAGCGCCTGACAGATTTCTTCCCAGCCGCGAGGCAGGGAGAAAGGCAAGATGGCGGCGGAGCCGGGACCGGAGCTCCCGCGGGTGCCTACACAGACCAGGGAGCCCTGATCACCTCCCAAATGCTGGATCACAATAGTGAACTCTCTCCCCCCTCAACTCCTACCTCCCGCAGCCCAGCAAAATCGAAGCTGCGGAGGGAGGGAGAGAACCCAGAGATGAGCCCGCACTGCATATCGCCTCAGGCCGCAACACACCTACCCCTGCAAGGCCCTACCATAGACATGTTTCCTGTAACAGAACAAACAATATCAGAGAACACTATGAAGAGCATGCTCCTATCTCTCAGAAGCACCCTGTTCAGAGACTTCTCTAATATGTTTAACCCCTTACAAGACACAGTGAATGCACATGAAGACAGGATTTTACACCTGGAAAACAAAATGGCGGATCTATACACCGCACACAACGAGCTAGTGGATGCATATTCCGAACAAGAATCTGAGCTCCAACGCCTCCAAAATAAGCTCGCTGACCTAGAAGACCGCGGGAGGCGCAATAATATAAAATTCAGGGGGATACCCGAATCAATACCCCCGAATGAGCTGACTACTTTTATACGTCTAAGAACAAGCCTTATACGTAGGTGATCGAGCAACACACGCCACATATCTAGGCGGTAAAACAAAAGGTCCACATTTTAGGACAGAAGTACACGTAAGTGACACAGAACATTCCCCAATTTGTATAATCTCTTCAGAGACTTGTCCCACGAAGACTCTCTATCCTCGTACGA
>BLSH010386158.1:499470-527180 GCA_018402905.1 Glandirana rugosa | reverse complement strand
GGTCAACTTACCGGGGTTTCCAGAGGGCTAGACTGGGGGAATCTCCAACCCCAGTAGACTTCCGTTAACAGATACGACATTTCTATGCTCTATACGTCGTGGACTTTGATGCCTATGACCTTCGGACACGATCGTAAAGAGGACGCCACAACGATAGTCACACACTTCTCACCCTCTTCTCCCAACGTAACTGTTAGGTTGTGTTACCCGTCGTATAACTTGTGTAAAATAAAAGTTATAAAGAAATAACCAAAGCAGGTTTTGTATTGTTCAATATGACACACTGTTTGTCAAATCACATGGGGTCGTTCAATGCTACCCTGCTGGAATGTATCTACTGTTTGTCACACAGTATAACTTGTTATGTTTTGGACGAAACCAATAAAGAAATATTGAAAATAAAATGTGTTCAATATGCTGCCCATTGTGTTGGATTGTCAATGCAACCCTCTTCTCCCACTCTTCACACACTGATAGCAACACCGCAGGAGAAATGCTAGCACAGGCTTCCAGTATCCGTAGTTTCAGGTGCTGCATATCTCGTATCTTTACAGCATAGACAATTGCCTTCAGATGACCCCAACCTCTAAGGGGGTCAGATCGGGAGACCTTTGGGGCCATTCAACTGGCCCACGACGACCAATCCACTTTCCAGGAAACTGTTCATCTAGGAATGCTCGGACCTGACACCCATAATCCCAAATCTCAGCTGTCTGGGCCTTTTTCAGCACATCTGCAGCAGATCGCACTGTTGTGATCTGCAAACTGTGTCTCAGGCACATCAAATGTGACAAAAACACCAGCCATTTGGGTACAACATGCTTAACAAGGCACTTAACGTCCAACCACTCAGCCCGTTGGCAAGAGCACCTAAAAGCCACACAAAGGGGGCACAAATCTGTCCCTCCTCCTCCTCCTTACCCACTTCTGTCTGCCCCTGCTATACCGAGTCATTACCTCTCTGCAGTCTCCACTAACAGGGATGATGGCAAAGCACAGGGTGTCCCAGATCCTAGCAGCACATCTGCCAGCAGCACCCCACCAGCTGTAAACTGTAGCCGGCAAATTTCTCTGTCCCATCTGCTGCAGCGGAAAAAAAATACAGTCCCTGCCACCCACATGCCCAGCGTCTAAATGCAAGCTTGTCAAAGCTGTGGGTTCTCCAACTTCTGCCTTTCATCCTGCCCCCTTCCGTGAATTTGCACAATGTGCTGTACCACAATGGCAGGTTTCCAGTCGCTACTACTTTTCATGTAATGCCGTTCCCTCTCTCCATCATCACGTGCAAGGGAATGTTCCGGCATCATTGGGCAAGGCAGTCTACCTTACTGCTGACACGTGGTCTAGCAAGCATGGGCAGGGATGATATATTTAGTTCACAGCACACTGGGTAACACTGCTTTCAACGCAGAAGGATGCAGAACAGGGCTCGGTGTTGCAGCTTGTTGTGCCCCCACATCTCCATACAGCTGGTGGTGATGATGCCAGACCTGTGAGCTCTACCCCCTTCTCCTCCGCCACCTTCATGCCTTCCTCTGCAAAATTGTGCTATGAACATCAGGTTCATAAGTGTTCAAAGGGCTATTCCATGAGTCAGGCTAAAAGGTGCCATGCAGTGCTTCAGCTGGTTTGTCTAGGGGACAGGAACCACACCGGAGCAGAGATTCTTGCAGCTATGCATGGACAGGCCCAGAGGTGGTTCACACCACTCCAGCTGGAGCCAGGAATGGTGGTGTGGGATAATAGCTCTAACCTCCTGTCCGTCCTTAGACAGGGAAAGTTAACACGTGCCATGCCTGGCACATGTCCTCAATTTGGTGCTGCAGCGTCTCCTAAATACGTACCCATGGTTGGAAGATGTGCTAAAGCTGGCCAGAAGAGTCTGTAGCCATTTTAAGCGGTCATACACAGCCAGTACCTGGCCGTAATCTGCCTGATTTGTGACATGCCCACCAGGTGGAACTCGACTTTGGCAATGCTGCAGCGGCTATACATGCAGCAGAGGGCTGTCAAGGAGTACCTGTGTAAGTACGGCATGACGACAGGTTCAGGCCACCTCAGCTTTTTTCCCCACACCAATGGCTTATCATAAAAGATGCATGCACTGTACTGTCACCATTTGCCACAAGGATGGTGAGCCGTGACAGTGCATGCATCAGTGACACAATCCCTGTTGTGTTCCTGCAGGAGCAGACTCTGCGTGACATTATGGACAGGGCACTGGAGGCAGAGCAGCAGGAGGAAGAGGAGGACTTCCTTTCCTCTCAAGGCCCACTTTATCCAGACACCATCATTCCTATGTCATAGAACACACAGGAGGAGAGAGGGGAGAAGGATAAGGAGGAGGATTCTGGCACTTTCGCAGGCTTTGAAGTAGAGGAAGACATGTGTCAATCTATAAGCGATGGCTTTCCAACCCCAGAACCCTTGGGAGTAGTATGTGGATGGGAGGAGGAAGCTCCAGATGCTGTCATCCTGAGTGACCCAGAGGAATCTGCTTCTCAAGCCTTGGAAAATTTGAGGTGCATGGGCAACCTCATGCTTCAAAGCCTGCGAAAGGACCCAAGAATACGTGGCATAAAGGAGAATGATCATTATTGGTTGGCAATCCTCCTTGACCACTGCTATAAGGGGAAGGTCTCAGAACTCATCCAATCCCCACAGAGAGTGCAGAAGATAAAATCTCTTGAGGACACGTTAAACAGGATTTTATTGAATGTTTTTCCTGACTCCAGTGGGTTACAGTGTCATGGAAAACGTAGTTTTGAGTCATCTGTTGGTCAAGAGAGGAGTGTTGGAGAAGGCGTCCGTCTAATGCATTTCGGAATTTCTTTAGTCCTCGCCGCCCAGGGCTGTCAGCTTCCACATCACATCGGCAGCATCTGCATCACATGCTGGACAATTACCTCGGGGGCCAAAACAGAGATGGAGAGCTTTCCAGTTGATGATCCACTGGCTTACTGGGTCATGAGAATAGACCACTGGCCAGAACTTGCACAGTATGCTATTAAGTTGTTGGGCTGCCCTGCATCCAGTGTGCTTTCAGAACGGGCATTCAGTGCTGCAGGAGTTTTCGTTACTGATCATAGAACGCGTCTGTCCACAGACTCCCGTGGACCATTTGACTTTTATAAAAATTAATCAGTCCTGGATTACCAGCTATGAAGCCCCTGGTGCTGATGTCACTGATTAATTTTTTTGGGATGTGGAATCTCTGCAGGGCTTCAAGGCTGCCTAGCTTTGAGGGTGTTAAATCATTTTATCTGGAAGAATGTTTTTAGTATAGGTTTCATGGGCACAATTAACACCCAAAGACCAATTTTTCAGCACCTGATTGACAGGTGCATATCATTGCAATTTTTTTTGCCTTCATCAAGAGTACCTTTATAGGGTTATGGTGGGAAGGTGATACCGACACCCAAAGACCAATTTTTGTGCACCTGTTTGACAGGTGCATATCATTGCAATTTTTTTTACAGAAAGGCCAGTTCTTGCCTTCATGAAGAGCACCTCTATAGGGTTATGATGTGAAGGCACCACCGACACCCAAAGCGTAATTTTTCCACACCCGTTACTTCTATCCAAAGTCAAAGTGACGCCAGAATTTATCCAAAAAATCTCTAGACTTGTTCCCAGTGCACTACATTGTGGCCTCATCATACACACCGGCTCCCCAGTTGTTGCTGAGCAAAATAAAAGCAGCTTGCAGGGAAAATGTAATTTTTTATGGTTTTATAAATGCAATTATTGCTGCGGAAGATTCTAGACAGGACAGTCTGCCACTTTGCAGTTATACTAAGGGAACCCCAGGCACTATATTGGAAGGAATATTTCATTTTTATGCTTTCACTTTAGAAATTAAAAAATCACTGCTCATTTAAAAATGAAGTTTTTTACAAACTTTTTTCATTGATACATGTCCCCCAGGGCAGGACCCAGACCCCTATAACCATTATATGCCCAATTACTTGCATATAAGCCTTCAAAATGGGCACTTTTGATTTTTGACGTTCTGGTCCCATTGACTTTAATGGGGTTCATTATTCGGGTCCAAACTTTTGCTGTGTTCGAAAGTTCTGGTGCGAACCGAACAGGGGTACGTTCGGCCTATCCCCAGTAGGTGGTCCTTCTTGTTGGAGAGCCCTTGATTTGGGCTTTACTGTACATCTCACACAAGCAGGGGTCTGTACCATCTCAACATACAAGTCTAGGGACAACATTTTCAAGCAACTACAACAACCGACAGCCCTCCAACAAAAGGCAGCACAATCTCAGATGCAATGATTTCTAAAAATAACAATTGATAATTCCTTCCAACCTTGACCTTTAATAACCTCTAATCATTGGTATTGATCATCGGTTTCTGTTACAGGGTTTTTGGTTTGGCTGGTGCAATTGCTTGTTTATTGAAATTACTGCAAAGGCAGCAGAACCCAAAGCCCTCAGCACTACTCTGTGCCTGCACTCTGCAAATAATGGCAGTGCCGAGGGACAACTAATGTTGTATTTCCACATTAATCCAGCACTTTTCTTGGTGACATATTTTTAACTCAGCAAATTCATATTAAAAATTCAGTAGTTTATCTGTCTGTGTTGTGAGTCCTAAATATATTTATATCTATATTAATCACTTTCTGATAAAATAATTTATATAGTATAGACTTGAAAAATTATTTTGTCAGGTTAAATCTACTTTCATCAGATGTTTGTCATGACTTTCAAATAGGATGTTCACCCTTATGTAACTTACATTTATGGGTTTAAATGTGTTTAAAGAATATTACATCTTTGAGGTCAAGGCTACAATTACAGACAGGGTCTATGAGTTAGAAAAAGGAGCGTGGCCCCTTTGATTATATAGGAAGAGTGAATAATATATTCTATCTATGTTTGGTGGGACTTTGCATGTACCTTTTGGGCGGGGGGGTCTAATTAGTACCCGAAGCAACAAAATTGAAAAATATAACAAATCTTTATTTTTCCCAAAACAAAATAAAAAGTTTTAAAGGCAAAGCATATTAAAAGTGTTACAGTTCAGTTGTCCAAGGTGTCGTGTATCCTGGAAGTGAAGTCTAACAAGATGGCCTACGCATTTCGTGGAAGGATCCACTTTGTCAGGGCCTTGGAACTTAACGAAAGGCATGTATATTCTGTAACAATATACAGACAGGTTATTAGAAATCATATGAATATTGAAATATTTCTTTAACAGTGTAATTCAACAAAATGTCAATAATCTCATAGCATTAGAGCATTTGATAAAAGCAATTGCATTGAGTTTTCTATATGCACTGTGACACACTGTGGAGATATAAAATGACCATTGCATATAAAAGAAAAAGGGGTTCACCTGTAAGGTTTTATCAGCAGTTTCTTGGCAGTGTAGCCTGGGGAGCCTGCAGTCCCCTGCAGGGAGGGGTGTTGCCAGATGTTATAGGCCTATAATGATTATGGTGCCTAAATAACTAATATAAATATAGTGTCACCCCACAACTTGGGAGGTAGAGGGGAAGGGGGAGGCAGGGAGAGGAACAGATGAAAACTGTTCAGAAGTGGCATTGTCTACTGCGCTGTCCCCGCAGTAGGAAGTATCCATCTTCGCCCCTCTTCCTTCCAGGGCCCCGGACTCCGGCTCTGTGATTTGCCAGAGCCGCATGACATCACTCCCATACTTGCGCATGGGAGCCGCCAATCGCGGCGCAATGTCAGTGAAGGAACGGCACGAAGGCCATTTCTTCACTGCGCATGTGCCCGATGACATCAGCACATGGAAGTACACTGCATATGTTCCTAAACTGTGCAGGTATAGGAGATATGCAGGGAACCTACAGGTAAGCCTTATTATAGGCTTACCTGTATGTTAAAGTGGTTGTCCACCAAACATACTTAGAATATATTATTTGCTCTTTATGTGATGGTAGCCTTAAGGGGTCATAATTATCTCACACTTATCCCCCATACCCTCCTACTTTGTACATTTTAGGTGTTCCAATACACCGTTTAACCTGTGAGGGGTAAAGTGTGATGGTCAAGCATATTTAAACCTTATGAGTGAAAAATTAGTCTTAGGTAACTATATGTTGATTTTGTTTATACTTTTTGGCCTAAGTGATGGTAGAAGCACGTTTGGTTTACCTTTGTTCTATTTTACTGGCTTCCTTGAAAATAATTCTGTGAGGGATACGTACATTTGAACATGCCATGACAGATTACTCTGGAAACGCATGAATAGATCAAATGTCCAAAATTAAAACAGATGCGTTAGGCGAGAATGTTGAGGCCAATGAAATCTCAGCCCTCTTTGCTTGATTAAAAAAACAGTTGGAACATAAATCCAGAATTTATTTCTTTCATTCCTATATAGACAACAAAGTAGTCCCTATTGGCTTGAGAATTCAAATATTCCCAACCTTTAGAAGCCCATCGAGTTCTTTATGTTCCCAATGGGAAGATAATCTCACTACGTGCTCACTTGACATGCTTAAAATGCTAAAGGATCGTTATGACTCAGGAAACAAAAAACTAGATGCTGAGATCCAAGGCATACATAATAAATTGAACCAATTTCAACAGATGGCCTCCTTTCGCTCCTCTGAAGAGGAGGTGAGGCGTTTTGTTGACAACTATAACAAACAGTACAAAACAAAGATAAAAATTTGCCAAGAATTCTGTGGCATTTAAACTAGGATGAGCATATAGATGGAATAAAACAAGCAGAGGGAGCTACAATAGATCCAAGCCCAATGGCGATGGAAATATGTCGGATGCCTCTACTGCTTCTTCTTATTCTTATAGATCTCAATCCAGCCGAGCACATCGTGGCTCACAGAAACTTTTACTTCTCACCCAAACACAACAGGTATAGGACAAGGTGCACCAGGTGACACTGAAGCCAACCATATGCAGGCACAGAAATGCAAAACCCCTCCACCTTCAGATGGTGGGGATAATGATCACACAGTAGTAGAGGCTAGAGGTAAGACACACCCCTGTGGGGCAGCCACAGGGGCTACTTCCAAACGTTCTAAACCCTCAAATTTTTGCACACCAGCCTCAAAAGACAAAGCACCAATGACACCACGATCACACAACACTGCAGCACAGAGCAATATAGACCAATATGTGATCCAACCCACCTAACTAAATCACGCACTTTTGATGTGATTATTCTGACACCTTACACTTTCACTCCCACGGAACTTAAAGTATTGGGTTTAGGGTTAAATTTTTGTCCCTCACATAACCTAGACCAGGGGTAGGCAACCTGCGGCCCTCCAGCTGTTGTAGAACTACATTTCCCATGAGGCATTGCAAGGCCGAAGGGTACAATTACTCCCAGAGGCATGATGGGGCTTGTAGTTTGGCAACAGCTGGAGGGCTGCAGGTTGCCTACCCCTGACCTAGACCATTTTGAATGTATCAAAGACATTCATTTATTTGCCAGAAAACTTAATTTTAAGTCATACTGCCAACTCAAACCACTCACGCCAAAGCAGACTCTGATGTAAAATGGTCCTGAATGGACTATACAATGCTTAAGATACTAAATCAACTAGAGAGAGAGGGAGGTGTCTGGAGCAAACCTCAAGAAATGTTCAATATACTCACAGTTATTCCTACTTTTAAACCCCCTGAATATAAGAATAAATCACGCAAATTTCCATTTTTCTCCAATTCCAACTTAAAACTATTTGTTGAACAAGTAACTCAGGACATCCAAGAGATACATCTCACTCCCACAAATTGCAGTTTAATATCTACACACGATCTGCCCTTAACCAGCTTAAAGCTAGACAAGATATAGTTATTAAGCCTTCGAACAAAGGCAGAAACCTTGTCATACAAACAGTTGAAAAGTATGTAGCAATGTGTTTTGGAGAATTTTGGAGAATCCCTCCTGATACCAGAAGATTCCAGCATCAACTATACATGACTATCAGCAGGAATTTTTTGAAATTGTGGATAGAGCATATAGCGCTAGCCTAATTTCAAAAAACACTAGGGACTATTTAAAAGTACACCATCCGGTAACTCCCACATTCTATGCCCTACCCAAAACTCATAAGTCATTGGCAGATCCACCAGGGAGACCCATATTATCAGGGGTAGGATGTTCCCTCATTGATGATTATTTATGTCCACACGTGAAAAGTTTGCCTACATATTTGAAGGACACCATCTACCAATTAACAGTACTGGAGGGACTGTCTGTCCCCAATAACACCATTTTAGCCTCCATTAATATGGAGGCACTTTATTCCAGCATCCCACATGAGAGAAGCATTTCCATCACATCCCTTTTTTCTTAGCGAAAAAGATCTCAACGCTATTCCCTACAACACTTTTATCCTGGAAATGTTACATTTCATTTTGACGATAATGCCTTCACTTTCAATGGCTCCCATTACCTCCAGGAGCAATGGGGACCAAGTGTGCCCCATCATATGCTAACCTGTCCCTGGGGTGATGGGAGTGGGAAGTGTTCGCATCAGATCAGTTTTCAATGTACCTGCGCCACACCCTTTTGTTGTATGCCTGGTTATTTTCCATGCACTGATATCTGTTATGTGTGCAGTTATTTCTTTTATTGTTCAGAAATAGTTGATTTTAACAACCTTACACTATTCTCTATATAGATCCAATGAGGATTTAATCCATCTTGACACAACTGAAAACTGTTCAGAAGTCCACTTCTTATTTCTCTTCTTTCTAACTCTGGACATATGCCCAATATTTATGAATTTTTAAGGTAAAACGTCCCCCCCCCCCCCATTCCTTCCATAGGCCTTTTCCTCTGTTCCTCTCCCTGCCTTCCCCTTCCTTCCCCTCTCCCCCTTCCCCACCCCCTCTCTCAAGTTGTGGCATTACACTATATTTATATTTGTTTTTTAGGCACCATAATCGTTATAGGCCTATAACATCTGGCAACACCCCCTCCCTGCAGGGGACTGTGGAGGTAATCCCCACAGGCTCCCAGGCTCCACTGCCAAGAAACTGCTGATAATATGTTACAGGTGAACGCCTTTTTTTTTTATATGCAATACTCATTTTCTCTCCCCACAGTATGTCGCGCTGCATATAGAAAGCTTGATGCAATTGCTTTTATCAAATGTTCTAATGCAATGAGATAATTGACATTTTGTTGAATTACACTGTTAAAGAAATATTTCAATATTCATATGATTTTGAATAACCTGTCTGTATACTGTTACAGTATATACATACCTTTTGTTAAGTTCCAAGGCCTTGACGAAGCAGGCCCACCTGCGAAATACGTAGTCCATCTTATCGGACTTCACTTTCAGGATACACGACACCCTGGACAACCAAACTGTAACACTTGGTTCTAATAAGCTTTGCCTTTTTAAACGTATTATTTTGTTTTATGTAAAATTAAGATTTGTTATATTTTTTTAATCTTGTTGTTTCGGATATTCATTAGACCCCCCCAAAGGTACATGCAAAGTCCCACCAAACATAAAATATATTATTTGCTCTTTATGGGATGGTACCTTTGAGGGGTCATAATTATCTCACATTTACCCCCCATACCCTCCTACTTTGTATACAGGAAGAGTGGTAAGATGTGGTGGTTTAGGACTCTTCACTTTTTCTGCTTGCTCCAGACCAGCAACTCAGAAGCATATAAGCCAGAGAATCAGCATGACAGCCATAGAACTGCCATTTTCAAAAGGTCAGCAAATGTAGCCTTCATATTTTATTCTTGATGAATAAGCGTATCTGCCATTAAAACATACACTTTATAAGAATCAATTAGACTTGTATAAACATAAAATTGTATTCCTCTGTAAAAAATACATTTTATGGGTCTTAACTGCCTCTAACACATCAACATTTCAACATCCTAAAAGTTAAAAAATGTTAGGGAAAAAATAATAAATGCACATATTTTTTCAGGAAAAAAATGATCATTTATAATTTCCTCCTACAGGTGCCTGTAAAGCATTGCAACCATGATCAGTGGATCGCAGGTGCAATTTCAGGCTCCTGCACACTCTCCCTCCAACCTTCTGTATGAGCTTTCAATTTGAAAGCTGGAGGAAGAGTTAATGAACTTTAAGCGTGCTGATCAGCACGCTTGTAGTTAAATGAGAACTACAATCTATTTGTTGTAGTGGCAGATGGGACTTGTAGTTTATTCACAGGAGCGAGACTGATTTTAAATGTGACAGTGGCTGCGGGGGGAGAAAAACCCTCACCTGCTGTCACATATAGTATGTTCCATAAGGTGGACTTATCCTATAACCACTTAAGGTTCACCCTATAACAGTTTTAGTGCTACAGGGCAGCACCTGTGTGCTGGATTGTGTGTAAATATATATAGGTTATCCAACTATTCCAGGTAGGGGGCACGCATGGGTGCCACTGGTGGCTCGCTTCTGATTACACATGGGTGCACGGTACCCGATGTCTGTGGGTACCCAACGATCATTAGGCAGAGAGGCAGAATATTGATCTGCCTCTGTAAACAAGTCCGTTCTAACACGAGGGAAGGGATGAAATTTGTGTACCTGAAAAGCAGTAAAAGCACCTCATACAGTATAGTAAAACACTGGCTAAGCACACATTTAGCCCTTTGATCGCCCCTTATGTTAACCCCTTCCCAGCCAGTGCCATTAGTACAGTGAAAGAGCATATTTTTAGCACTGATAACTGTAATATGTCACTGGTCCCCAAAAAGTGGCAATTAATGTCAGAATGTCCGCTACAATATTGCAGTCCCACTATAAGTTGCTTTTCACCATCATTACTAGTAAAAAATAAATATATAAAAATATCCCATAGTTTGTAGATGCTATAACTTCTGCGGAAACCAACTATATAAGCTTGTTGGGATTTTTTTTTTACCAAAAACACGTAGTAGAACACATATTGGCCTACATTTATGAAGAAAATAGTTTTTTTTTCAATTTTTTTATTAGATATGTTTTATAGCAGAAAGTAAAAAATATTGCATTGTTTTTCAAAATTGCTGGTCCTTTTTTGTTTATAACGCAAAAAATAAAAGACACAGAGGTGATCACCAAAAGAAAGCTTTATTTGTGGGGAAAAAAATAACATACCTTTTATTTGGGTACAGCGTCGCATGTCTGTGCATTTGTGAGTTAGGCCCCTTTCACACGAGCGGAGCCCGTTTTGATGGGCTCCGCTGCTCAGCAGGGATCCATCCGTTTATCCCCTCTGAGCCGGCGGATGACAGGACCGTCTCTGCACTCTGTGTAGAGACTGACCTGGCACAGCTCCATTCTCCTCTATGGAGGATCGGATGAACACGGACCATCTGTCCGTGTTCATCTGATCCGCCAGGCGGATGGAAAATAGGGTTCCCATCCGTCTGATTTTGGTGGATCGGAGCGGATCGGGTGTCAGCGGACATCTCCCCGCTGACATCCGTCGCTCCATAGAGAACAATGGAGCGTCCGTTCAGGTCCGCCTGAAAAACTGACAGGCGGACCCGGACCATCCGCTCGTGTGAAAGGGGCCTTAAAGTAACGCAGTGCTGTTATGCAAAACATGGTCTGGTCATGAAGGCGGGTAAATCTTCCAGAGGTCAAGTTGTTAAAGTGTATGTCAAGGCAAAAATTAAAGAAAAAAACAAATGCGGTACATCTTTTTAAAACATGCACATTTGCCAAGAATGCCCTCTGCTCCTAATCTCCTGTTTTAACACAAAGGGTAATCAACTAAATGATCAGGCAGAGTAACTGTAACTTACAGTTTAGTAAACAAGTGCAATGTTAGAAGCAATATCGCAAAACAGGTTCAGGATGACAAAAAAGCTTTAATACACTGCAGAATAATAAAAGCTGCACAAACATCAACTCTACACAGCAATATCTCTGTGAGTTGATCGAACCCATGGATGTTTGGGTTCGGCCAAACTTCGGAAAAAAGTCCGGGTTCGGTACTGAACTTGACCCGAACTTTATCCCGAACCCCATCGAATGCAATGGGGACCCAAACTTTTCGGCACAAAAATGACTGTAAAAAAGTCCTGGAAAGTGCTAGAGGGCTGCAAAATGATTTTAGAACAATAATCTGTCCCTTACAGCAACAGCAGGAACCTGACCCTATAGAACTATGAGATGATTTTAGAACAATAATCTGTCCCTCTAAGCAGTAGACTCTACCTATTCCAGTCAGATCTTTCTGTAATGCAGGATGAGATCTGCAATCTGTCCCTAAAAGCAGTAGTAGTAGTAATCTCTACCTATCTATCTATCTGCAATCTGTCCCTAAAAGCAGTAGTAGTAGTAATCTCTACCTATCTATCTATCTGCAATCTGTCGCTAAAAGCAGTAGTAGTAGTAATCTCTACCTATCTATCTATCTGCAACCTGTCCCTCACAGCACAGGCAGCATCCTCTCCCTACACTACCCAGAGAGCATGTGACATGCAGCACTGTGACTCCAGCCTCATATAGAGGCTGGGTCACATGATGCACTGGCCAATCACAGCCATGCCATTAGTAGGCATGGCTGTGATGGCTTCTAGGGAAAACCACACTTGTTGATTGGCTGCCCTGCAGCTATTCAACATTCGTGATCAAATACCTGAACCCTGAACTCGAACCCAAACTTTTTTTTAAATGTCCGGGTTCGGGTCTGGGTCCCGGACACCCCAAAATTTGGTACGAACCTGAACTTTACAGTTCGTGTTCGCTCAACTCTACTGAAGAGTGCAAAATCTGGTGTAGCTCTGCATAGAAACCAATCAGCTTCCAGTTTTTTTGTCAAAGCCTATTTGAATAAGCTAAAGTTAGAAGCTGATTGGCTACTCTGCACAGCTGCACACGATTTTGCACTCCCCAGTTTTAGTAAATCAACCCCATAGTCTCTATAAGACTCTATAATAACAGAGAGTCTAGCTGAGAATCACTACTTCAGTAAAACAATACACATCTACTTGCAATTATCCCCAAAAACAGTGTCCTTTTTGAAATCCAGGGTAGCTCGGGTAACACAGGTGAAAAGCTAGAGAGATCCAAGGCCCAAGGACAAAGGTCCCCACTGGAGCTGGGATACTCTCATAGCCACCAGGGAGGGGCTGACCACAGTAGATGGGTCTTCTAGAGACACTGCTTTCTATTAGGTTCTGGCCCAGTTGCCCACACACTAGTTTTTACAGGAGAGGCTGTTCACCTTGCTACAGATTACTTGGCCAGCGGCATCTGTCTCATCGGGTGTTACCTCTCTGAGCTGCCAAGGGAGAAATGTCCAGTAACCTGTATGGCAGCTTCTGAAAAACAGAATCTGATTTGTTGCCATGCACAGCTTCTATAGATTCTGGCTGCTTTGGCAAAAAAAGCCTTACTGTTTTTTATGGTGGTAGAGTGGTGTCAGCCCTGCCCAGTTTCTTTTCCTAATGGCTTGTTGTGTTGCAATTTTAGCAACAAATAGTGCTTGGTGGGTGCTTGTTTTATTATTGGATAACACAGAGACAATAGATAGATATTGTTTTGGTCTTTGTATGTCTATGTATGTATTTAATGAACTGAAGCAACCAATAAGGTATTTAGCTATTAAGCACTAGCAATTAATCAAAAAGTGTTGGAAGAACTGACCATTCCGTAGAAGCACATCATATTTGGCAAGCAATCCAATACTTTGATATAAATCCAGATCTTTTATCTACAGGGTGTCTGCTTTGGTCATCATTTTTAAACAATGATGGCTGCAGTTGGATTTTCCCACATTTCATGAGCAGCATATTTAAAACAAATGTTAAGTATCTCCCACAAAGGTTGATCTCCACTTCAGATAATATTTTTAAAGACTGGAAATGTTTTTATGATTCAGCTCAAAGCTGGAGCTTAGGCAGATATAGCACGTCCACATTATTGCATCTCTATATGAATTATTTCTATATAAATATATACTGTATATATATTTCTTTTTAATTCAAGTAGTGTAAGAACCTGAATTTCATTTGATATCAGCCTCTTGTAATCCCTTGTATAGAAGAGCTCAGATTAGAAGAGGGAGAAGCAGCACAGGGAGCCGGTCAGTTGTGCTGCAGTGTTCACATGCTGCTGCTTCTCTTTTTTATTTTCAAATCACAGGCTTGTGAATGGACAAGATCTGTCAGTGTTACTTAAAAGTGTTAATTAAAGTGGAACGTTACCCATAACAATTTGATACAAAATAATGTTCTTTAGCAGCGAACACACATTCTACATTAATAATTATGCTACCAAAATGAGTGTGTGCTGCAAATTGCCAGCTTTGCTCTTGTTTCTTCTTGCTGGAGGCTGCCATTTTGCTGAAGCCCAGAGCCCTTGAGCAGCAATCAATCTTTAAGCTCTCAGCTAATTGGCTCTAGTGGCTCTGGCTTTAGGCACAGTGCCGACAATAGAGAGTTACTGAGCATGTGCAGAGCAGGGTGAGACAGGATGAGACAGATTTCAAACAGTATAGACGCTTATGTTTGATGTTTTACATAGCTATACCTGCAAAAGAGACCAGACTGAAGGGATCTAGCAGGAATTGATTTTTGACCAAAGTTCTTTGCAGTAGCTGCAGAGGAAAATCAGGGTTCTCCCCTGGCAGACAGAGCTGTGTTGCATGCAGGGATGCGTAAATCTTAAAACTGGATAGAAAGAAATACAAATCCTTTGGCTGGTAAAACACCTCCCTTATATGTATGTCATAGATGTATTTAGCTGTTTGTCTGAAGTAATATTTTTAAAGTAAATATTTCCTGAAATGAATTTAGACGTAGCTCTTGATTACTTCCTTCTGAAAATGCTAGTTGCCTGACTATTATGTTAACCCACTGGCACCAATACCCTCTGGGGCACTGACATGGAATGAGCATGCATAAGAGGAAAGTCATAATAAGTCTTTATCTGCATGTTCTGGTTTTCTGACTCAATGTACTGATGCAAGATGGTCAGCATGATAGCCAGATTACTAACATTTGCAGAATGAAGTGTTGGCATTGGCAGCCTTTTTGATTTTCATAGGAAAAGTTTTATGAAAATCTTAATTCCAGTAACATATGATAAAAACAAACATTAATTAACTTAGAGTGTTTTTAAACCCAGGACCCTGCATTCACTATATCTGGTCTCCCACGGTACACAGAACACGGAAATGCAATTATTTTAGTAAATATAAACTGCTAAACACCTTTTCTCATTAGCAAGATATAGCAGTCTTGTGACCTCTATCAGTGTCCAGCCGATCACTGGTTAAAGCTTGTAGGAGTTTCCATTCTCCTCTGACTGTCCTATGAGGCTGCATGACCCCTGACCCCCTGTCTGCACAGTGCTGATAACTTGAACCGTCCCAAAAAAAAAACTCTCTAGCAATACACATCAAACTGAGCATGTGCAAAGTGCCCCCAAGGCTCTGTACTATCAGTAGATGGATTGGGGACAATAAAAGAAAGAGAGGACCAGAGAAGACAGGATCAAACAGCTTTTTTACACAATGCGGATGATTAACCCCTTAGGTTCCACAATGTGTATAACAAGCATGCTCTTCAGCATATAGAGACTGATTTTACTGTTGTGGGTTTAGTAACACTTTAGGTATTAAGAAAAACTCATTAACTCACTTCCGGGCCGTGTATATATGGCGGTACTTTGCCATTGAATACTATTACTATGGTAGCAGATAGGTACCATAACCCCAGTATTTTTGAAAACGGCAGGTGGTCCTCTTTCAGGTAAAAGTGGTCTCTGCAGCAGATTCACAGCAAGATGACTTTTATCTCCGCTGCTTACCGGATCCACCGGCAGCAGTGGAGATGATCTGATCTTGCTGTCCCAATGCCTGGATGGCAAATGAGGGGAAGATGGCCCCCAGTCAGCTCCATAGCATTATTTATTATAAATAAAGACTCTATGCTTAGTGTAACAAAATTAAAAATACTACGGGCAGCAGCACTATTATTGCCAGAATACAGCAACTGATATAGACTAGATGAAAATAGCTGTGCTGTCCCTTTAAAGGTAAACAAAAAAAAAGGTTGTGAATGGTTGAACCACCACAAAACATTAATCAAAATGCAAAGATATGTGAAAATACAATATTATCCAAAAATTACAATCACTCAACCTTATATAATTTCAACAAAACATAAAATATACAGTATATGTACAGCACAAGGCAAGTAGAAAAAAGGTGTAGCCATTATGGAATCCACATATCATGTTACCAAAAAACAATTGCATTTTGAATAGCGGTATCTATCTATGAAGTCGTCTTCCTTATATCCAGGATCTCTTCCAAAACTCTCGAAGTCCTTCCAACATTCTTCTCTTTACCTTCAGCACATGGCACATGGAGTTCAGATTCTTTCTTCCCATCCCCTACTTCCTGCCAACATCACTTCCTTTTCCACGAGCTTCATGAAATAAACAAATTAATTAGTAGTACATAGGGGAAGACCAGCTTCTAGAAATAATACATGGTAACAAATATGCATCATTCCTTATATTTTTGCTAGAACAAAATCCTTAGAATAGCAACAGCAAGTTTACATTGAGAGCCCGACTTTCTAAATCCTTATTGATTATGTATGTAGAGCATGAAGTAAGTGCCAACCAAACTCAGCTACTGCTAGCATCTCTCCCTTACTCAAACCAAAACTTTTAACACTAAAATCTAAAGAGACTCCATCACCAAAAGCCCAAGTTCAAAAGAGAAGCAAGCTCCTTTGAAACAGACATTCACTGACTGTCTCTTACCCCAAGCTAAGTCTGTACAATACCAGTCCCCCTCCCCACAGCTAAGTCCATACAATACCATCCAACCCCCCCCCCCCCAGCTCAGTCTGTACAATGCCATTCTCCCTTCCCTCAGTCTGTACAATACAAATCACTCCCCCTCACTCTGTACAATGCCAATCCCCCCCCCCCCCAGTCTGTACAATACCATTCTCCCCCAGTCTGTACAATACTCCCCCCACAACAGGCGTATCTACCATGATGCAAACAAGGCATTTGCCTTGGGTGGTATTATTCAGGGGGGCAGCGCAGCCCCCCAGGCAGAAGAGCAGAGGCAGCTTTTTAATTGGGCCTCACAGCCACCTAATTTACCTAAATAAAGAGCCCCATCTGTTCCTAAGCAGGACAGCTCAGTCCTCTGCCAATATCCCCACCTGATATTATCAGCCCATGTCCCTGTGACCCCTTCCTCTGTTCCACCCACCCAGGGCTCTACTGCAAGGGTCAAGAGGTTCAGCTCAGTCTAGTGCTGATCCCCAGAAGGAGGCTGGCTAGGGGGGAGGCTGTGTGCAGATCAAAGCAAAGTCAGGTGTGCAGTACTGGGTAAGTGCAGGGCTCAGCTGTAGCCTCTCACCTCCTCCTCCTGCTCCTCCTCCTCCTGTTGGGACACTCACATGCAGAGCCGTCTAGGGAAGGACCCAGGATGATGATGATGATAATGATGAAGTTAAAGCACTCCACCACAAAAGTCTGGAACCTGCTATGGAAGAACATCCGAGACAAGCAACAAATCAATAAAGCACTCTAGTGCAATAACACATATGAATGCAAACATATATCCGAAAAAATCTTTAAAAAACTATGGCAATAGGCCTGATCTTTAGTGGTATCCAAAAAGAAAAATGAAAAAATAGGCAAGATCAAAGTACAAATCATAAAATCTCTTCAAACTTTCTTTATAGTTTTTTCTCTGTGTGTCCACATTTAATCTAACACCATTGATGTCCTAAATTGACTCACCAAATGTTGTTGCTGGTCAAATTATAAACCAGCTCAAAACGCCTTCCCTGATAGGTGAAAAATCCTCTGCAGTGATCTGGATGATGTAATCTTCTGCAGTACTCTGCTGTTTCCTGATGAACAGCAATCTCTCACAGGGCTCGGTCATACCGATATAGGAGAGAAAAGAAGCCTCACATGGCATAAAATCTTGTAGCTTTATTAAAATATGTATTGCGCTCACATTTGCAACTGTCACAACTGAAACACAGAAATAAGCAATAAAATGTTATGTTCAAGTCGGCTCCGGCAAAGCACCTCACTGTAAGCAGCAACCCAGTCTCAGCAACTTGATGACAAAACCTGTAGCCCATCCTACTTTCATCATTGGATGTCTTCGTGGGGCAGTGAGGGGTTCATCATCTTAATCTTACTTATATACCACTGCTGTCCCAGTAAAAATGTACATAGCAAATGTATGCACATGGTAAAATACCTAATAAAATACTGTTAAAACATTTATCTAGGGTTTATTATCTTTCTCAAAATCAATGGGCTGAATTACTAGATTCAGATTTATTTTACATACTGTGTGCTTCATTTATACCATGCTGTTGCAAGTCTTAAAGGGCTAGTGTATTACTTAACTCCCAGATTGTCTATCCATAATCTGATGTCTGAAGATTTTTTGTCTGGAGTTATTGCAATGCTATGGAATTAAGCAGTCAATAGAAGAAAATATAGAGGTGAAAAGTTGTTGGCACAACTATACTGGGGAGCTCATGCCAGAGTCAGACTTCATATCACGTACCTAATGGAAGACCCTGATATGATGAAGAGGGCTTCTCTTACACTTCTGACTCTGGGCCCCTGAGAGTGAACAGGAGGTGCAGGAGTGCCTGTAGGTCTTGCTAGCAGCAAGACAGGTATCCAAGCCAGGCAGAGGAAGTCATCAGTGGCCCTAATGAAGCAGGTGTACTGGGTAGCAGCTGGTAAGTAACAAGCAAAAGCAAGCTAGCACTGGTGACCGCAGACAGGTGAAGCACATGTTGATAGCAGGCAGGAGGTAAGCAGGCACTGATAGGTGGTAGGCAGGTGCTTGTGGTTACCAATCCAGCAGCAATTGGAATGGTAGCAGAGTCAGGCATACTGGATCATACACTGGAAGGCAGATCAGGTACAGATGCATAGGCAGGAGTGTAGTCAGCGGAACAGCAGCAATGGGAGCAGACAGAAGCGGAGGTCAGAACATAAACCGAAGTCAGTGCCCGTCGAGTTCAAGGAGTAGTCAGGACAAGCTGGGTCGGTAACTGAAATCAGATTCCATTTCCAACCAGATATTTTTATTGCTTGAACTAGATGGACTTGTGTCTTTTTTCAGCCAGACTAACTATGTAAGATGCAGAATCACAGGGTCTCAGGACACATGAAAACACTGTAGACAAGACAGCACTGAACCGCAAGAATGGCCTAGTTTAAATAGTCGCTTGGTGCCATCATCTGTCACAAATGTGCATATGCGCATACATGTAGGAGAGCGGATGAGCACATGCATGTGCATAAGTACATGCACATCTCCTAAGTGCATGTGAAGTGCTGTGAACTAACCTGTGATGATGCACAGGAATCTACTGAGAGGAGCCATCTTGTCTGCTGGCATGCCCTTCCTGACACTTCATAAATATAATCCAATGTATCCATCTGTTTCTGAAAACCTGAGCTTTCAGTGGTTCCATTCTCATGAAATGACAGACTTTGGCAGCCCACTCTGAGATTGTGGAGAGCATGATGCAACACCAGTGTCCGGAGATCGGGGCTCTAGCTGCAGTCAAAAAGAATAAAAACAATAGCTGCAAAAAGGAAGTAAGGAAACACAGAGAGAAGAGCTAATTCAGAAGTGAAAGAAATTGTGGAGGAGGCCATGTTATGCCAAAATGGCTCAAGTTAGGCCTTAAGCACACTGGGTGTTTTTACAGCTGCTTTTTTGGCTTCAGGCATTTATTTCTGCAGCCAGTAAACTCCCTGGCATGTTATTCTATGTGTCCATGTGCACATAGGCTGTAATCAGCATTTCTTGGCAGGGGCGTTTCTGGCTCGAAAAACCCCCCAGAACTATTGGATTTTAAGAAGAGTTTTTCAGCTGTAAAAACGCTCTAACTATGATTAAAGCTTAAAAATGCAGAAAAACTATGAAAAAATAAGACGGTTCAGCATTTATCAATGTTTGTGAGAGTATAGTTTTGCTTGACAAAGCTAAAAAAAACGCTACAGCTGAAAAACGCTAAAAAACGCTACTGCAAAAACTCATTCCACAGCTACAGCTTTCTACAGCTAACGCTATTGATGTTTTAACATCCAGTGTGCATGAGGCCTAAATAACAATCCGACCAGATGTAGGTGAAGATGCAGATGGTGAAGTAACAATGCCAGCAGAGGTCAGATATGTTCATCAAAATTTGGTGTAGTTTATGCAGAGACCTATACCTTCGGGTGATCAGCTTCAGGTTTTCCTCCTGTCCTGTATCAGCCATGCATAATTTGTGATAATTTGTGAGTAAGACAAAAACACAGTAGGGTTGATTTGCTGATGACAAATAGGCTGTTCACTTTGCAGGGAAAATTGCACTTTGCAGAGGAATTATACCTTAATACCTTTTTTTTTTTTTGTTTACAAAAGATATTTTATTTAGAAGGTCAAGAAAACATACAGACTTTAGATACAGGATTGTATATGTTTACAGGACATGGTACAGAATAGACATTAAATTGTTTCTAAGTGAAAAAGGGAGAGAAAAAACATGTATATTATAAGAAATTCTGATCAAAATATTGAGCATAAATGTAGCTGTAGGTATATTTGAACGTTGTGCGACTACTTAAGGGTTAACCCAAAAATGCAATTTTTTGCAAAAGTTATTTAAGTTGTGATTGAGCGTAAAGTGTATATGTTCGGTTCTTTTAATGAGCTCCATTCTAGACAAAACTTGTGACCATGGAAGGGATGTAGATCTCCAGTTAAAGGCAATCATCCATTGGATTGCACTGCATAATGAGTGGATTAGTCTATTGCATGGTGGTGGGATATTGGGTATGGTACAGTACAATAGATATATCTGTGGTGTTAATATATTATCTTTGCCTGCTATCTTAGATGCTAGAGTGGTGGCTTGTTGCCAGGTGTGTTGAAGGTGACTACAGCTCCAAAAAGTGTGGAGCATTGTTCCGGGTACTGTGCATCTTCTGAAGCAGTTTGGTGATGATGTTGGGTAGAGGAAATGTATTTTGGAAGGGGTCATATACCATATGATGAACAGCTTCAATGGGGTCTCTCTAATGGAAACCGAGCATCTGCCCCTTCTAAGATTATCTATCATAATTTGCCATTCATTGGTGGTAAAGGAGCAGTTTAGCTCAGCCTCCCAGTGGGTCATGGGTTTGGTTTTGTCTGATTGGGAGTTGTTGTTAATAAATCTGTAAAATGATGAGATCAAACCTTTGCCCTTAGGTGATGTGATGCATTTTTGTTTGAATAAAGTGAAAGGGGTGTGGAGGGTAGTGCTATAATATTTAAAAAAAAATTATTTGATGAGTCTCTAATTTTCGTGTTCAGTTGCTGGGAGTTTGTATATAGATTGAAGCTGTTCGAATGAGATAAAATTGTTGTTTATTGTGAGAGAGTGAAGATTGGTTAAGTTATGTTTGAGCCATGGTATCAGGGTGTCTCTATTTTGATTTGCAAGGGTAAATTTGGAGTCTTCTATGAAAGACGCCAATGGTGGAATGAGCAAGACCAAACCCAATTGGTCTCTGTAACGTGACCAAAATTGGTAGAGTTGAGCTACTATATTTTTGCGTGAGCGGAGTGTTCTTGTGTTAAAATTTTTAGGCCATAAAATCCCTTGAAGGTAATATGGGAATATGGAGGAAGCCTCAAAGGACATCCATGGAACATATTCATCTTTAGTAAACCATTGTGTGAGGTGAGTAAGTCTAACTGCTAGAAAATATTCCCATATGTTAGGCAGACCCAGACCACCAGTACATTGTGATCTGTAGAGTAAATTATTGCTACAGCGGGATTTCTTTCCCGCCCATATAAATATATTGATATCTTTTTGTAGAGAGACTAATTTGTTTTTGGGGATGTTGATTGATAATGATCTATAATAAAAAAAGTAATTTGGGCAGGATATTCATTTTGATGGCGCATAGTCTGCCTGAGAATGAGATTTGATATGTAGTCCATAACTTAAGCAAGGTTTTGATTTGGGTGAAGAGTGGAGGGTAGTTAGCCTGATACAATGCTGTGTAGTTATTAGTGATGTTAACTCCCAGGTATCTAAATGAATGGGAGCACCATTTAAAAGGAAAATTTGACTGTATAGATGCTGTAATATTCTCTAGTAAATTTACAGGTAAAGCTGAGCATTTAGATTTATTTCTAAGCCTGAGCGGTTATGAAATATTTTGAGCTGTTTTATAAGATTTGGTATGGAAATTAGGGGTTCAGATAAAAATACCAATGCATCATCTGCATATAGACTTATGTTGTATTCTTTTGGGCCTTTTATATATCCTTTGATGTGTACGTTGTTCCTAATTGCACATGCTAAGGGTTCAATAGCTAACGCGAACAATAATGGGGAGAGGGGACATCCTTGTTTTGTACCTCTATATAGGGGGAAAAATTCTGAGTTATTAACCGGTATTATTATTCTAGTCTGGGGGTGGTGATAAAGGGCTTTGAAGCCATGTATACATTTTTCCGATATGCCGAATTTCATTAAGATATTATCTAAGTATGACCAGCTCACACTGTCAAAGGCTTTATGGATATCTAAGCTGAGTAGACATAGTGAACGGGAAAGTACGTTAGCGTCTTGTATAATTTTGGTTACCAGTCTAGTATTATCAGTTAATTGTCTTCCTGGAATAAAGCCTGACTGGTCAGGGTGTACTAAGGGTGTGATTATGTTGGACAATCTATTTGCCAATAATTAATGAATGTGGTGAAAATTAGATGCAAAGAATGTCAAATCATGCGTAAGCAAATTAAGGAGAAATGAAAACATTCTTTATGCTTGCACATAGTTGGATGATGAAAAACCACATTCACTAAGCTAAAGTATAATTCCTCTGCAAAGTGCAAATTACCATGCAACGCGAACAGTTATTTGGCTTTAGTAAATCATCCTTATGGTTCTGGCATTCTCTGAGAGCATAAGATTCAGTCCTTTCTCCCACTCTTTGAGGAAATATAAATTCTCTGCAGGGGTATGTGTCATTAAAGGAGAAGTACAGCCAAAGCTCGCTTAGCTGTACTTCTCCTGTGGATCACAGGAGTGCACTCCTATTACCCATTTTCAGCAAACAGTGGGCTAAAGCCTGCTGTCGGCTGATGTCACAGAGTCGAGATCAACCCATATGCCTGGACTGGCACCCAGCTCAGGCTCTCAGAGAGCCACTGAGAGCCTGAACCATCTGCTCCTGCCCCCTCTGCAGCCCAGCACGCCAGTGAGTGCTGGAGGGGCAGAGCAGACAGTGGTGACTGACAGTCACCAGCTCTCTGCTCAGGTAGCTCTGAGAACCAAGTGATCAGAACCGATGCTGCATCCACCTAGGTAAGATTCTAAAATAGAAAAAAAATCCCATATTCTGCTTTTAATGTTACGTAAAGAGGGATGTAGATTGGTTGGGGGAATCATTCAAATAGCAAGCCCGTTTGAAAAGTGGTAAAGGGACAGGACAGTTGTTTTCATTTTAAGAAAGTTTGAATCAAATGGGATAATTGTAAATATTGCATCCATACACCACTAGGTGGGGAAGTAGGGTGAAATAGTTATGTGAGAGAAACTTGTTGTGTAAGAATTGGAATATATGATGGCGCAGATGCTTGCCAGGAGGAATGTTTGAGCATCTCATACTGTAAAGAAATCAGGGTTGCCCAGGATTAGAGTAAGTGGGCTGTGATAGGAAGATATCTGAAACTTGGTTATGGCAGATTGTCAAACTTTAAGTATCATGGGGGTAAAGAAAAGCAGTATTGACTGTTTTGGGAAATAGGTGGAGGTAGCCACTAGGACACAGAGAAAGGGGAGTACATTTTTGTCTGAGCAGAACCCTGAGTTTAAGGTTACAGGAGGCAAATTGATCCCAGACATGCACTGAAGGAAGGGTGGAAAGTGTTACTCATGAAGCATAACTTTGTGTAAAAATGCCCAGCTGACTCTGTCAAATACCTTTTCAGTTTCAACTGCCAGTATGCAGAATGATTGAGTGTTGGTGAACTAATGGATCAAGGTTTTGTTGTGGTGTTCTTGGCCTCTCTGTGTGGTTCAAAACCAACCTGTTCTTTATTAATGATGGGCCGAACACCCCCTGGTTTAGTTCACATCAGAACTGTTGAACATAGAAAAAGTTTGAACCTGAACCACAAACCCCATTAAAGTCTATGGGACCCAAACTCAAAATAATCTAAAGTCCCCATTTTGGAGGCTTATATGCAAGTTATTGGACATAAAAAGGGTATGGGGGCCTGGGTACTGCCCTTGGGGACATGTATCAATGCAAATTTTGTTTGAAAAAAATATGTTTTTTGGGGATGCCCAATAGGCTCTGTTTTGTAATGAAAGAGAAAATCAATAACAAGAATAAAAAAAAAATGTTTTAAAAGGAGCATTTTTAATGATGCTTAAAGTGAAATAATAAAAATGAAAAATTACTTTAAATATAGTTCCTGGGGTACCCCTTAGTCTGCATGTAAAGTGGTGCATATGTATCATGTATAGAACCTGCTGCAGCAAAACTGCAAGCCATTGCCAGCAATACAAAAATGTTTAGAAAAACAGCGTAGGGGTCCCCCCAATCCATACCAGGCCCTTTGGGTCTGGTATGGATTTTAAGGGGAACCCCACACCAAAATAAATGCCATAGGGCTCCCCTAAAATCCATACCAGATCCTTATCTGAGCATGCAGCTTTTTGACAGGTACCCAGCTCACACTTCCGCTCGGCCGCCTATGCAACTCCTCCTCTCCCCTTCCCTCCCAGCAATCTTCTGGGACACATCACAAGTCCCAGAAGATTGCTTGTCCATTCAGGACAGAGCAGTGTGACTCACGAGTGTGCGGTGCACACCCGGTTGAAAAGCCACAAGCTGTCACAGCCGGGTGGCCATACTTGCAATGCTAGCGCTGCGGAGAGGAGAGGGAGAGAAGCGAGGCTCCATCGCTGGACAGTGGGATGGTGAGTGTCTGTTTATTAAAAGTCAGCAGCTACACTTTTTGTAGCTGCTGACTTTTAATAAACTGAAAAATGAGTGGAACTCCGCTTTAATGATGGTAAAGCAGAAATCTACTAGTTGAAACTAAATTTGCTGTCCACTTTGAATGATCTGCCAAAGCTAGGTGACATTAAGTGAACCATAAGGTCCTTTGGTGCCCTTAGCAATCCACTTCTGTTTCCTATGCTTTCTTTTAAAGTGGGAGTTTCTCTTCATTCTGTGTTTAGAAGAAGCGTGGGTTCCTATTGTCTCTGCATCAATGACTGATATGTAAAATGAATGTTCTACAATGACCTGTAAGGAGGATCTCAAAACTAAATCAGGGGTATCAGTGGGCAGTCAGATATATAGAAATACATCTATCTAAACAGTTCCAGCTTGAAATTTACACTATCTAAATGTCATTAGGAATTGGAAAGTACAAGGGACTGTGAAGTGAAAACAAGAATTAGAATACCAAGAAAAATACATTTTAGATCAAACAGTTTAGCTGTCATGGGACTAAAAGTGCACCGGTTTTGCACAAGTATGATCTACAGTACATAGACAAGTCATAAAAAACAAACCAAGCTCATTACCAAATGTCAAGTATGTAGAAGAACCTATAGATAAGACAAAGGCATTTTGAAGGAAGATTCAGTAGTGGAACTGGTGGAACAAAAAGCAATTAATTTCTAAAGCAATACATTGGGAAAAAAGCATTTGAAATGGAAAAAAAAAAAAACTCCATTCCAAATATTAATCATGGATGTGGGTCTGTTACAATCTGAGGTGATATCTAGCAGCCAAGGAAAGGGGTAGTGAGAAGAACAGATTCTACTCTAAATACCTAAAAATGCTGGAGATTAATCATCCACAGTCAGTTAAGAAACAACAATTAACTGACAAACTTCAATTATACTGTGTTCTGTGTGCTTTATTCTAGATGAAAATAAACATTTTCCTGTAAAAAAGTGGCTTTTTAAGTTAATTATAGCTTGTTTGTACATTTAAAAGATTGTGTTGTCAATTTTAAAATTATATAATTGTTTCCCAAAGTATGCAAAAAAAACATCAACTTACCCTTCTGGCTTAATCTGGTCCACTGTGTTATTGAGGTGTTTGTTCTACTTGCCCCTCCACAGCCTGAAAGTCTTCCAGAAATGATCAGCACATTCCAAGATCCCAAGATAACACCATACTTTTTTTTTTTTTACCAAACAGGGGGCTTTATTGCAGTCAACGACAATTATAGAATAAAATGTAACACAATGCAATGGTTCAGTGCAATACAAATTAAGAGGATACTTGCACAGAAAATAAGACGGTCCAAAAAACAATACATTAGAAGAAACCAATCACAAAGAAACTGCGATATAAATAAATAATATGTGAAAATGCTGCAACTTCAGAGGGCCTGAACTGGTCTTCTGGGCCAGGTAGATTGATGACGTCCTCCTTCTATGGCATGGTTCCCATGAATCCCTGTTAGAATTCTTTCAAATGCTTAATAACAACACACTTGGTATCTCTCTCTCTCATACCACCAGCCAGACTGAGATTGTGTTCCTTGACCTTTCTATATGTCCAACAAGGCAAGTTAGGTACAAAGACACATTTCAAAATGACTGACCGCAATGGGTACATTCCCATGAATAGCTGCCATTAAAAACCCTGGCTTAACTCAGTTCCACGCAGTCAGATTGTGTGCTTGAGGCGTAACTGTTCCTTGGAATCTGATTTTTTAGAACAGGCGCAACTACTCAAAACCAGGTTTGTCAATAAAGGTTATGATTAGAGTTGAGCGAACCCGGACTGTAAAGTTCAAGTCCGTACCGAACTTTGGGGTGTCCGGGACCCGGACCCGGACCCGGACTTTTCAAAAAAAAGTCCGGGTTCGGGTCCGGGGTTCTGCTAATTTTAATGCAAAATCTTAAAAATGCTGTAAAAAAGCCCAGGAAGGTCCTAGAGGTCTGCAAAAGGAAGGGAAATGTGGGTAAGGGTGGGACAAGTGCCCTACAAAGAAATGGGGACAGGGAAATCACTTTAAATATTTAAAAAAAAAATAAAAACATAAAAAATGCAAAAATGGAGATCATCTTCAAAATGGGACTGAAAAGTATTGATTAATATTAGAGGCCATAGAACTGTTCTAAAATCATCTTCAAACTGTGTCAAAAAAGTATAAATAAGCCGGGAGTACCCATATCACTGTTCTGCAAAATGTGTGTATCACTTTAAATGAAACCGGAAATCAGTGCACATCTCTTCTGCACAATTATTTCAAGTCTGTGTGTCACTTTAAATCAAACCGTCAATCATTGCACATCTTTTATTCACACTTCTTTTTAAAATGTGTGTATCACTTTAAATGAAACCGTCAATCATTGCACATCTCTTCTGCACAATTATTTCAAGTGTGTGTGTCACTTTAAATCAAACTGATATGATATCACTGTTCTGAAAACATCTGGAAACTGTGTGTGAAGAGCGAAACCATATGCATGCTCTTCTCTATGCTGTATTTTCAAACACACTATCCAGATGTTTCAAGTGTATGTGTATGGTTTCTCCCCGGTTTTAGGTAAAGTGTTCTATTCTATTTCCAGATGTATGAAGAAAAGATGTAATGTGTGAAGAACATCTGTTCTGGTGCAGAACACATGTGTGTGAATAGCAGATGTGCAAGCATTAGCGGCAATATGAAAAGTGACAGACTAAAAAGAAGTGTTCTTCATCTTCACACTTCTTTTT
>BLSH010386158.1:489248-499460 GCA_018402905.1 Glandirana rugosa | reverse complement strand
CCATTTTCGGGTAGATTTTAATAGGGACGACCGAAGGTTAACCAATTCGAGGACGGATAAACTTTCATCGTTGGAGGATAGGTAAAGGTCACGGGATAACTAGAGGGATAGTTACTAGTTACCTAGTATTGATCTCAACTCGCTTGAAGATCCAAGACGACCAAGCCGGCTTGAAGCCCTGTTTCAGGCCCAAGCCCAGGCCTGTCTTGGGCTTGAAACAGGGCCTGGGGCTTGGGGTAACTTTAGTTACCTCTGGGACTGAAAATCCGTGGTTTTTACGAAGTCAGGGTCTCCATTGATTTCAATGGGGTTCGGGGTCCGGGACAAAGTTCGGGTTCTGTCCGGACCCGAACCCGGACTTTGTCCCGAAGTTCGGCCGAACCAGCAGAACCTAGAAGTTCGCTCAACTCTAGTTATGATCCATTGATCATTGATAGGGAGATCAATAGGGCACTGGAAATGGATAGGAGGTTGCTACTTTCAAATAGGCAGGAGCTTAACCAATTGGAAGCCAGCAGGGATAATTTTAGATGGGCTTTTACCACCACTTTTTCTAACCAGCATAGACAAATTAAGAATATCATTTGTAGGCATTGGGACGTATTGAGGAGTGACCAGATATTGAACACCTCCCTCCCAGAAAAGGCTAAGGTGGCTTTCCGTGGGGCGCCCGCAATAAGGCATCAGGTCACCCCAAATGTTATCGACCCTCCGAGTAAGACCTCTTCTTTCAGAGAACTGAAAGGATATTTTCCCTGTAGAAAGTGCAGGGTCTGCCATTTTAATGCCGATAACACTAGACGAGTGGAGACATTTACGTCCTCTGTAACTTCACCCACATATACGATGAAACATTTCACTACTTGTTCCACTAAAAATGTAGTATACCTTATCACTTGTCCGTGTAACAAGCAGTATGTGGGACGTACCATACGTCCATTTTCGAACCCCATTGAAGTCAATGGTGACCTGAACTTTTGGGCACAAAAGTGGCTCTAAAAAAAGTCCTGGAAAAGGCTAGAGAGCTGCAAAAGAAGGCAAAATGGGGGTAAGAGTAAGACAAGTGCCCTGCAAACAAATGTGGATGGAGAAATAACTTAAAATCACATAAAAAAAATAAAAATTGGAGGAGGAGGTGGATTTGGAGTAGGAGCCTAGAGGTTGAGGAGGCGGTGACCGTGGTGGTGTAGGTGGAAGTAGCGGTGGAGGAGGAGGAGGTAGCCAACACTGTTTTTTGTTTGTTTTTTTTCTAATTGGGGTAGCCCCCAAAATATTGAGACATATTAAAAAAAAAAAGTATACCAATGACTGTGTGAGGCCGGTCTAAATGTCTATTCTGCACAAGGTACAGACAAGTGTTGTGGGATCCATGCCTGGTTCATTTTAATAAACGTTAGCTTGTCCACGTTGGCTGTGGACAGGCGGCTGCGCTTGTCTGTGATAACACCCCCTGCCGTGCTAAAAACACGTTCAGACAATACACTGGCTGCAGGGCAGGCCAGCACCTCCAAGGCATAAAGGGCAAGCTCAGGCCACGTGCCCAATTTGGAGACCCAGAAGTTGAATGGGGCAGACCCATCAGTCAGTACGTGTAGGCGTGTGCACACATACTGTTCCACCATGTTGCTGAAATGCTGCCTCCTGCTAAGACGTTGCCTATCAGCTGGTGGTGCTGTTTGTTGTGGCGGGCTGCTGACAAAGCTTTTCCACATTTCAGCCATGCTAACCCTGCCAGCTGCGTTGGCAACCTCTTCCTCTGCCTTCGTCTTGTGCTTCCACTGAGCCCCGGGTGTCATTTGGGAATGCCCTACCAGCGTGCGCTTGTAGTCGAACATCTTACGATCATGCTCCAGTGAGGGAATTAAGGACGGCACATTGTCCTTGAAATGGGGATCCAGCAGGGTGGCCACCCAGTAATCAGCACAAGTTAAAATGTGGGCAACTCGGCTGTCATTGAGCAGGCACTGCAGCATGTAGTCGCTCATGTGTGCCAGGCTGCCCAGAGGCGAAGACAAGCTGTCCTCTGTGGGAAGTGTATCATCATCGCATAGAAGGCGGTGAGCGGAAAGGCTGAAGTTCCGCTGCAGCGCAGACAGGCGAGAAGCAGCAGGGTGAGAACGCCGAAAGCTTGCACAGACGGCTTGCACTTTCTGCAGCAGCTCTGACATATCCGGGTAGTATTTTAGATATTTCTGCACCACCAAATTCAGCTCATGTGCCAGGTAAGGGATGTACATCAAACCGGCTAGGCCCAGAGCTGCTACGAGATTTCGCCCATTATCGCACACCACCAGGTGGGGCTTGAGGCTCAGTGGCAACAACCACTCATTGGTCTGTTGTTCAGTGGCCATCCACAGCTGCAGTGCAGTGTGGGGTTTATCCCCCAAACATATCAGTTTTAAAATAGCCTGCTGTCGTTTCTCCCTGGATGTGCTTAAGTTGGTGGTGAAGGTGTTACTCTGACCGAATGAGGAGGTGGTAGAGGAGGAGGAAGTGGCGTAGGAGGAGGAGGCAACAGGAGGCAAAGAGAAATGGCCTGCAATCCTCGGTGGCGGAAGGACATGCACCAAACAGCTAGCCGCCTCAGGCTCACCCGCCACTACATAGATATAGCGTCCCTGCACGTGCTTACTGGTCCACGTATCAGTGGTTATGTGGACCTTGCCACAGATGGCATTGCACAGTGCACACTTGATCTTGTCCCAGACTTGTTTGTGCAGGGAAGGGATGGCTCACCTGGAAAAGTAGTGGCAACACCATTCATTGAGCGGCATTCGGGCCTACCATATAATGTTGAAGGTTCTGTCGGCTACTCGCACCTGAGGAAGGTGTTTCATTTGGGCGTGTAGCTGGCACAAATCGACTACGTCCTCTCCTTGCAAGAGGAGCTTTACCAACACCACCAACACCAGCAGCACCACAACCACGTCCAGAATTTGACGCTCTCCTCATTCTGGACGCAAATCTACTATGTAGCACTATTTATAAATAATAAAAAAAAGAATAATAAATTATTATTCTTTTTTTTTTTAAAACCAGCAATGTAGATGCACTTTTTATTATTGTGCAAGAAATGCACCGCTGGCCGCAAATGTAGTATTTAGAATATTTTTTTTTAAAAACAGCAACTTAGATGCACTTTTTTTTTGTGCATGAAATGCACCGCTCACACCAACAGCAGGAACCTCTCCCTACACCAGTATGACATGATTTTAGAAAGCTAATCTGTCCCTCACAGCACCGACAGGAACCTGTCCCTACTGCAGTATGAGATGATTTTAGAACGATAATCTGTCCCTCACAGCACCGGCAGGAACCTGTCACTACTGCAGTATGAGATGATTTTAGAACGATAATCTGTCCCTCACAGCATCGACAGGAACCTCTCCCTACTCCAGTATGAGATGATTTTAGAACGCTAATCTGTCCCTCATAGCACCAACAGGAACCTGTCCCTACTGCAGTTTTAGATGATCTTAGAACGCTAATCTGTCCCTCACAGCACCAACAGGAACCTCTTCCTACTCCAGTATGAGATGATTTTATTTTGTTTTTCAAATTCTTTTTATTGATTTGTTAATTTAAGACAGTCAGTGTCTAGAAGCGAAAAAGCTTTTACACATCAAAATCAGACATCCATATTCCTAGAGTAATCATATACTTAACAGGTTTATACCAGGCCCCTCCCTCGCCCCTCTCCATATAAGAGTAGGGAGAGAAGGGAAAGAGATGAGGAAGAGAAAGAAGAGGCAACAGAAAAAAAAACCCTGTCATTATTTATTAAGAATGACACCAACTTGCCACACAAGGAGTGGAAGAAAAAAAAACTGTCATTATTTATTAAGAGTGACACCAACTTGCCACACAGGGAGTGAGAAAAATAAAAAATAAAACCATGATTATTTCTTTAAGAGTGATGCATTTGTGGTCAGTACCCCCTTACAAGCAACTAAAAAGTTATTTGGATCAGTGGTTATTCACCTGAAAGGCTACACAGCTGGCTCTGCTGAAAGGAATTGATACCAGGACTATACAGGCACTGTCGGGCAGAAGATTAATCTGCCACTGCTCAAGAAACCCCTAACACCCTCTTGAGAAATCTTGGGGTTCCATGGAATCCATGTTGAAAATGGCTATTTTAATAAATGTTAAATATTGATCTACAGGGTGGGCCGTTTATATTGATACACCTTAATACAATGGGAATGGTTGGTGATATTAACTTCCTGTTTGTGGCACATTAGTATATGTGAGGGGGGAAACTTTTCAAGATGGGTGGTGACCATGGTGGCCATTTTGAAGTTGGCCATTTTGGATCCAACTTTTGTTTTTTCAATAGGACGAGGGTCATGTAACACATCAAACTTATTGGGAATTTCACAAGAAAAATAATGGTGTGCTTGGTTTTAACGTAATTTTATTCTTTCATGAGTTATTTACAAGTTTCTGACCACTTATAAAATGTGTTCAATGTGCTGCCCATTGTGTTGGATTGTCAATGCAACCCTCTTCTCCCACTCTTCACACACTGATAGCAACAACGCAGGAGAAATGCTAGCACAGGCTTCCAGTATCCGTAGTTTCAGGTGCTGCACATCTTGTATCTTCACAGCATAGACAATTGCCTTCAGATGACCCCAAAGATAAAAGTCTAAGGGGGTCAGATCGGGAGACCTTGGGGGCCATTTAACTGGCCCACGATGACCAATCCACTTTCCAGGAAACCGTTCATCTAGGAATGCTCGGACCTGACACCCATAATGTGGTGGTGCACCATCTTGCTGGAACTATGATGTCGGTGATAGGGAATTGCTGGCCATCAAGTCGGCTTTGGAGGAATGGCGGTACCTCCTGGAAGGAGCAGCTCACCCGGTATTGGTTTTTACTGACCATAAAAACCATAAAAAAACCATATGCTGTGAAGATATGAGATGTGCAGCACCTGAAACTATGGATACTGGAAGCCTGTGCTAGCATTTCTCCTGTGGTGTTGCTATCAGTGTGTGAAGAGTGGGAGAAGAGGGTTGTATTGACAATCCAACACAACGGGCAGCACATTGAACACATTTTATAAGTGGTCAGAAACTTGTAAATAACTCATGAAAGAATAAAGTTATGTTAAAACCAAGCACACCATTGTTTTTCTTGTGAAATTCCCAATAAGTTTGATGTGTCCCATGACCCTCTTCCTATTGAAAAAACAAAAGTTGGATTCAAAATGGCCTACTTCAAAATGGCCGCCATGGTCACCACCCATCTTGAAAAGTTTCTCCCCTCACATATACTAATGTGCCACAAACAGGAAGTTAAAATCACCAACCATTCCCATTTTATTAAGGTGTATCCATATAAATGGCCCACCCTGTAGTTTAATTCAAGGGTTAAAATAGTAGAGGGGTCCTTTAAACTTTCACGATACATAAAACAATATGGTTTTTTTGATTACTTGTTCTGTATGAGTGACTTAGAAAGCAAAGGATCAGTTTAACAGATAAGGAGCTAGAATATTCAGGAAGAGATCAGCAATGGCAATAGCTATACTTCTCTTATGACATATTTCCTTTAGTTCTATGCTAAATTATAACTAGAATTAGGAAAGAATTAGGAGTCCTGCTCTTTAAAATAGTTAAAATAAATAAATAAATATGTAAATCAATGCACTACAAATACAAACCAACCAACAAAAGATTCTATGACAAACCATTAAAATATACGTGTTTAAGTGAGACTATGAAAACATAGTTTCTCATAATACATTTTTTTCAGTATTGTGTTTTTTTCCTTGTTCTCCTTTTAAGTAAACTGTTTTCCAAGACTGTAGAGAAAAGAAATAAATACAGCTGGAAAATTAAATGTAATTTTCAAGCCTCAGTAAATGGTACCATTAAAATTTTCACTGGCATTAAGGAAAGCAATTTAGCGGGGTTTGTCGTAATTCTGAAATACTTACAAATGTTACAACGTTTTATTGTCAGATAAAATTTAATTATGATGTTAACCATATCTTATATTAGGCTTTTAGGAGACATACCCTTATTTCTTGTCCTTTTAAAATCTGGCAAGCACTTTTTATGTATTGTACTCATTTTGTAAGGGTTATGGCTATTCTGGCCACCATATCTTAAAATTACTGGTACATTCTATTTTTTGTCATCGCTGTAAATACAATATCATAGTTGATTTGTTATATGACTTAATACATTGTATTTTTATACTTATAAATACTTTTAAATATCCTTTACAGTCAATGTATTTACTGTTCAATTATTTTGTGCTTGTTTCTTTTTGCTTTTTGTTTGTCTGTGCATTTCATAAATATACATATTTTACATGCACAGCTTTTCATATTTTTCTTTTTCTGTACCACTTTAGTATTAAAAAATGTGTACATTTCATTTGTGGATCATTTTCATTATAGCCTTGATCATTGTTCTCAAATACACTTATTTTCTTGCAGGTTTCTCTTGAATCGGCTTGTGTGGCAAAACACATGGCAAGAAATCCAAAATAAAACATACAAGGATTTTTCCAAGTGTATATTTTAACTGAAGCCTTTGTTGGGAAATTCTGAACATGGCTTCAGTCAGGCTACAATCCTGGTGGTTATGGTCTTGTTCCCTTGAGCTCTTCCAACCTTGTAGAGCTAATAAACAAGAATGAATGGAGATGTGATTGTTATAGTTTGTTATGTGGGAAAAAATAAGAGAGACTCTGTTAGACTCTGGGTTGTCTTGCTCAACATGGGCTTGTTATGGCTAAGCAATAAGACTGTTTTCTGGAAATTCATAGAGTCTTGGAGGTATAGAGTTTTACTTAAGTGGGTTTGGTTGGTATCATTGAGGGGTATGTCATGTCAAATGATAATCATCTTTTTTGCATGAATCATCAAAAGGATCATGAATATATCCTGAATTTAAACAGTTTATCTCTTTGCTTTGAAAGTGTAACATATATACATTAAGGAAACTAGGATATTTTGACTGCACATGACAGTGATATGAATCCTTCATCAACATCGTCTTTTGTATAATATCTTGAAAGATGAAAGAGGAGATTGTATTCTTGTAATCAAAAAGGTTTTTTTTTGTCTTCCAAAGGGGAATCCCAATGGTTTTTAAATGGGGTATATTTTAGCATGGCAGTTATCCTTGCTCCATAATTTGAATACACCTGTCATGAAAGAAATGAAGAAAGCTCCATTGTTGACCTCCTTCTGAAATAAAATGCTAGTTGCTTGGCTGGTGTGCTTAAACCCTGGCTACAATACTTCCTCGAATAAGAATGCAGATCGGGAGAGTCGGAGTAAAGTTAGAAGTCCTTCACTGCATATTTTGTTTAGGTCCGTAACTGAAAGTATTAAAGAAACAAGATGTGCATGACAGCCAGACAACTAGCCTTTTCTGAGGTGGCCATCAAGGGCAGCCTACTTGTTTTCTTTAACAAATGTATTAAGGGGCCCTGTGTCTTGGTGAACCTGGATCAAACACATTTTTTTTTTAAAGAGTCCTGGTTGCTGTTGTGGTAAAATCTGTCAACCAGGTGCACTGGATGTTGTATCCGTCTATAAGTAATAGTCAGCACTATTCCTAAGTAGCATTGTCAGTTTTGGGTGGTTTTATATTTTAAAGCTGACTTTTCAAGCCACAATATAATATTAGAACTAAAGCTTGAATAAATACTTAAAAATCTATATCATGTATAAAATGTGCCTCTCCTATTATTTGTCATGAACTACCAGTCTTGTTTAGTTTGAATGTTGGAAGAAATACCATTAGAACACCAAACACATGTTTCAGTTAGTTAAAAGTCTGCTGGGATTCTCAATAAATGTATTCTTAAATTCAAATATCAATTTACTTTTTTGGTTTTAATATAAACAAGATGTCACAAGGCTCTACAAAATGTTCATTTTGTACAATCTAACCCTATTTGTATGTATCTATTATAACCACTATTGCAATCATCTTACTGTGCCTCCAGGTTCAATGCAATGATTTTAGTTTATCATTAAGTCATCATGTAACAGCTTTTCCCTTGATATGCAGGCTAACTTCAATATTAGTAACATTAGGAACAAATGTTTGCAGATAATGTTTAATGATCTCTGATATTGGAGCTGCTTGTTGAAATCTTACAGAATGTTCTTTACGTTAATGTTTTACATTTCTTATCTTGGCAGAAGGCCAGACTGGGGTAGGCGATTAAAACATTTCCCTAAACATTTATGTGTAATGTCTTTGGCCACTCATGGCTTTTAATCCCAATCTTTCATGCAAGTGAAAGCAAGGAGTATAGATACTGTTTGCAAAACAATTTATATAGAACAAGAGAAAAAGTTTAAGACCTGATGATACCATCTAGGAACATTCCTTTTTTAATAGGAGAGTTTGGTAATAGTTTAATGTTTTTTTTTTCCTTGAATATAAAAAGTGAAAGTTTACTTTTGTTATTAATGCAAATAAAAAGAACTATGTGTTCTTTGTCATAGTAAAGTTAAAAGGGGTATTCTAAGACCACATACAAGCAGAAGATCATAATTGGATTCATTTTATACAAATCGTAGAACTCATAGATCTCTCTACATTCTTTGTATTTTACAATTGATCATTGTAATACACAAACATACATGAAAAAAAAAAAAAAAACATTGAGAGGTGATGCCTTCCTTAGACTACAAACACAACCTATTAAAACCTACAATAAATGATTACCCACATTTTTGCAACTATGATTCATTTTTCAAGTCTCCGATCATATTTCTGTACATCCAGTTTACCGCTTTCCTAATGAGGGACAAGCACTGTATATTTTCAGCAAACATGTTTAACTTTTTTTCCAAGGAACAAAGAAAAAATTTTTAAAAAGAAACATCTCTAAAAAAAATGACATTTTTTGCTTTTAAATATGTACAAAATGGACATATTACACTCATAAAGATGTTTTAAAAAGTGCAAAATAGAAGCATGTTATATGTCAGTTACCAAGAGCAGCCAATGCATAAATCTTAGAACATGTTTTTCTGAATGTTGAAGGAAATGTGCTTTTGAAAAATGGGCCATTTACATTTATGGACTAGAGTGTTGATTCTTAAAACAAATATCGCATGCCAATGCTCTTGATTATATAACAACACTTTGCTGTATAGGCAAAAAAAGAGTGCTTTGTCAGGAGCTAGTCATTCAGGACATTCATTTATTTTATTTTATTTATTTCAGGTACTTATAAAGCAATGTCAATTTAAGCGCATTACATATCTATTATACATTTACATCAGTCCCTACCCTCAAGGAGCTTACAATCTAAGGTCCCTAGCTCACATTCTTACATATATTAGGGCCAAATTTGGACAGGATCGAATTTACCTATCAGCATGTCTTTGGAGTATGGGAGTAAACTGGAGTACCCGGAGGAAACCCACACAGGCACAGGGAGAACATGCAAACTCCAGGCAGGTAGTGTCGTGGTTGGGATTCGAACTAGCGACCCTTTTGCTGCCAGACAAAAGTGCTAACAAAAACACCACTGTGCCGCCCACATAGTCTATGTTTCCCTAATGCAGCAAACTGTTATTTTATTAATGTTTTATATTGTTAAGTGCTGTTAAGTTATGGAGTCATATGGATCAGCGTCATCATTTTGTTATACTTGTTATTTTCATTATGAGGTATTACTGTTCTCTTAAAGAAATAAAAGGACTTAATTTACAAGAAGGTTCCGTTGTATGTATATGCCCATCTATAAAGAGAACATAAATAGTGTTGAGCGAACCCGGACTGTAACGTTCGGGTCCGTACCGAACTTTCGGGTGTCCGTGGCACGGACCCGGACCCGGACATTTCAAAAATCGTTCGGGTTCGGTCCGGGGTTCTGCTATTTTACTCCACGTGTTGAGAAGCTGCAGGGCAGCCAATCAACAAGCGTTTCACTGGTTTGCCCTTAGAAGCCATCACAGCCATGCCTACTAATGGCATGGCTGTGATTGGCCGGTGCATCATGTGACCCAGCCTCTTTATAAGCTGGAGTCACAGTGCTGCAGTCACATGCTCCTTGGGTTAGTATAGGGAAAGGTAGCTGACGGCGTGAGGGACAGATTTTAGCCATTTTAAGACCTGATCCTGCATCCTGAGATAGATTACTTTACTACTGCTGTCTGTGCTGTTGCTCTGAGGACAGATAGCAGAAATTAGAGATTTCACATACCGCTGCTTTGAG
>BLSH010386158.1:470154-484725 GCA_018402905.1 Glandirana rugosa | reverse complement strand
ATAAACTAAACGTTTCCTTACAAGGTAATCGAATCACTTACTCCACTTTAGGGCGACTGAAGGTAGTACGTTAGAACACGTTCGTTTTTATAACAAAAAAAATATGTAAAAAAGAAGGTTCACTAACCCATAAAAAACGTTTCACTTAAAAATTGTGCAAGTGATTCGATTCCCTTTAAGGGAACGTTGCTCTTGTGAGATAAACGGAAGTCATTTAATTTTGGAAAGTAAGAGAGAAAATTTCTTACACTATCATACAGAAATCTATAATAAATACAAATCTCAACTCGCTTGTGGACCTTCAAGCCCAAGACGACCAGGCAGGCTTGAAGCCCTGTTTCAGGCCCAGGCCCAGGCCTGCCTTGGGCTTGCTAGCGTGCCTGTTGCTTGGGGTAACTTTAGTTACCCCTGGGCTTGAAAATCCGTGTTTGTGCGATCGTTCGGGTTCCGTCCGGACCCGGACCCGGACTTTGTCCCGAAGTTCGGACGGACCAGCAGAACCCGAACTTCCAGGTGTTCGCTCAACTCTAAACATAAATAATATCTAAAGACATACTATCACATTCTTTAAAAGAGAGAATGAAAGGTTTTAATTTACTGAAGGCAAATAGAGTGTTCTCGTTGCAAGGGAATTTCCCTTAGCTTAGTGAACGTGTTAAAAATTCACTTTGCAAAAAATACCCAATCACTTGGAAGAAAAAATGTATAAAAAAAACAATATTTTTGCTTGCACAAGATTGCATGATGGAAGTCAGCGGGATTTCACCTCATTCACTAAGCTAATGGAACATTCCTTTGCAAATCAAATAATCTCATTGCCTTTAGTAAATCAACCTCAAAGGGAGCATCTGTACTATGGCAATATATATAGCTGGAACCAATATTTCTCTGCAATACACAGCTCAGGGAGGAAATTATCACTAAAGAGGACCATTTTTTAAAAACATATGTTTTCACTAGTTATCTGTGGGTCTTACAATGCCCTAATTTATATAAAACATTTTTTACAAGAAAAAAATATTTTTTCTTTCCATAGTATTTTGGGTGGCAATTAAAATCAGGGAGATACTAGGTTGTTTGTGCAAATCTGAATTTGTGCAGTTCTGGATACCCATTAGGTGCATATATACAAGGGGATGAAGTGGGGTATATACTTAGCATAGACAGCATATGACAGTGAGTCAAAGTTTTCCAATTTTAAGAGAAGTTCTGCAGTCCCATTGTGCAATACTAGGAATCAGACAAAGTACTTAACTTACTAGCCACAATTATGGTAGTAAAGAGAAGAGAGTTCATGGAATGCAGTGCCAAGCCTAGCACAATATCTCGTACTGGAAGTTCAGAAGTGCACATCTGTGGGTTGGCTGGGGAATCTTCTCTAAAGTAAGACTGTATGTGTTAAGACTGAAAATCTATAGCGTGCCTAGTATCTTGCTCTATTTACAAACTATAATATATATTTTGATGTTGATACATTAAGACCAAGTTCACATTAGCCTGTGCAGTAAAATGCAGTGTTTTACCGTGTAGGCTAGAGTCTGTATTGGCTGCGGTAAGGAGCAACACAATGCGTGTTTCAACGCATTGTACTACTTCATTGTTTTTTTTCTTTTTTAACTTTATTTTAAATACCACAAATAGGCTGCTGTGTTGTGACATCCTGCTGGGATACTGGCAGCTGACAACTCTGATCATAGTGGGTTAACTGATTGAAGACCAGGGGGGGGACACTATTATGCCGCCAGTCTGTATCGACTCTTGCAACTGCATTTTATATTATTTTCAATAAATCTCCATTATATTTTAACTTACTATATTATAGGCGCCCTTGAACTGTGTTTTTCCCTTTTTTTAAATAAAGTTTTATTTTATATATTCAACAATGCAAAGTTGAAATATATTGTGCATATGTGGTGCCACAACAGTAGTGAACGGCAGTCTTAGGTATCTACCCTCAATAGAGTCTTATAGCAATATCAGATAGATCAACAAGTTTTCTGTTGTCTACAGAATATCAGAATATATAGAGATCCATTTTCTTGTTATAGAGGGAATAGTACCATCAAATAATGGAGAAGAAAACAAAATAACTGGAGACATGTAGTACTTATGCATTTCCCCACATTTAGCCAACCAGGCTGTGACCGAAGGCACACATCCCTTATGGAAAAAAAAGAAATCCATCAACTAAATAACAGCCAAAATACCCAATAAAGAGAAAGAACAGAAATAAGAGAGACAGAAACAGGGAACAGTGCCTAATTGCTAATAAAGTGGAACTACACCCATCGATTTAACTGTTTCCCAAAACCATGACTTTCAAGGCATTCCATGAATGATAACTGCCCCAGTTTGTTGCGCTCTCAAGTGAAGAGTCAAGATATTCATTGGCTGATGTCATAACTTATCACATGTGCAGCACCATGGCAACTGCAGATCAAACAGAGACTAAGATGACAGCTTCCTTGCCTGTAAAGGATTCAAAGGTTTAGTTCCACTTTAAGTCAGCTTTTGCATACTATTCTGCATATTTGATAGGATGCCTTGCAGGATGGAATATTAAAAACTACTCAAAAGAAATAAACCCTTGAACGTACCATCCCAGAGGAGTAATGGGGAGGGACAGGGAGGGGATATAAGGAAAAAGAATCCTGATGAGGCAAAATGGGGCATCCTGACCTGTGAACAGACCCATATAAAGAGCAGATGGTCCCATGATCCACCTAGAGCATATCTAGCTAGAATTACAAGATTTTGAGGGCTAAAGTGGTTCTAAAGGCATTTTTTTACCTTAATGCATTCTCCTCAATAAGGTAAGAATCCTTTCAATAGCAGCTCCCCCCAGGCCCCTCTTAAACACTTACCTTAGTCTATTCTCAATCCAGCACTTTGCCTGTATGCTGCAGCTCTTCTATCCTTTTCCTGATCTCACTGGAGGATGTGACAGCAGTGGAAGCCATTGGTTTCTGCATCTGTCAATCAATTGGATACACATAGCCTGACTTGAGATTGTGCCCATACAAGTGCCTCTATAGATCTACCTCTCGCTATGGGGGCACTCGCAGAAGGAGGAGTGAGGAGCGTTGGTGGAGGGCCCCATCAGAGGAGGTTCTGGGCCGCTTTGTGAAATACTATTGCACAGAGCAAGTAAGTATATTAGAATTATATTATAGTTTTACGTTTGTATTTTAGGAGAAAAAAATTGGATTTACTACCGCTTCAAGTCAACTTTTGCATACCATTCTGTATATTTCAAATTCGGCCCATGTGTATATCAACCGGTCCAACAAGAAGCCAGGCATGGCTGGCTACTGTCGCAGGAGCATACTGAAAAAACAGCTCCCGATCAGCGCTCTCAGCCAATGGCGGAGAGTGCTGACCAGAGTGCTCTAGCGGGGGGCATAGGATACCAGAGCTATCAGCTTTTTTATGTACACCAGGCTTAAGCCATTCTGGAGTGTAATGGATCAAAGTCACAATTTCCTCAATGAGCCAAGCTAATTTCCAACCCTAGGGACCAGACATTTTTCCCTGATTGTTATCTTCTTGGCACTGGTCCCCCACTACCTCCATGAGTGCATTGGCAACTGCACTAGTTGCCTCCATCAACAGGGGACCTCCATCATCATGCAGGCAGTGATTTAGATACCTGAAGAAGAACCAAAGAAGTGAAGAGAGAAGGATCATCAAGTGGCCGTGGCTTCAGAAAAGTAAAATAGGTAATTGGTTAGGATTTTTTTTCTCAATACCTGCAGTTAGTTCGAAGGGGAAGGGGGGTTGCTAATATCCTGGAGTTGGTGTTTAACTGATTCCTACTGTGTTCAAAACTGAAACACATATTTTAGCTGTATATGCACTTTGAATTTCAATGTGCATAGCAATTTTTAAAAATGATGACCATTCTCCAAGCACAGCGTTAGGTGACCTACAGCTTACTCAGAAACACAAAACATCATTTTTTTTTACAATTTTCTGATCTAGCTTTACAACAAAACTTAACACACTCGTATCATTTATCCATAATTAGGTTTCTGAATGTCCTATTATTAACGGATATATCGTACAAATAACCTTGGGCACATTGCTAAAATTATAATACTATCTCCTTGTTTTATTTGTACTTTTATCTCAACTAAAATGGATAAAACAGCAGGAAATAATAACAAGAAAAACAGATCCTTAGATTCACATTTCAGCAGATAGAGAATACCAGAAGTCATTATGGAAAGGACGCTTCAATTAAAATCTGCAAAGCAGATGGTCTGATGTGTTCCATCTAAACTGACCTAGAACTCAAATGAAAGGAAAAAAAAAAGCTGCAGAATAAATTAAGTGAGAACATAAATGCTTATCCTGCTGTAAAAGTTGACTCGGCTGTTTTATTCTCACATTGGAGTGAGCATGAGATGTAAACATTTATCTTAAAAAATCATTTAGGCATGAAATGTTTAATAAACACGAAAATAAAACATTATTTATACATTACAGAAAGGATGCCTCTTGTTTAATGGTGATACAATGATTACAAGATTAGGCTTGAGTAAACGGACCAGACACGGCCAGCTGCGTTCAGAGACGTTATCACATCTATTTACATAGAGCTGGGCTGAATCTAATGAGGCAGACAAGAAATACAAACGTAAGAGGAAAAATACGATACAATAAGAAGGAAATTTCACATCCATTTTGGGTAAAGATGCTTTTAGCTCTTTTAATAAAAAAAGCTTTGATGTTCTATATTCCTGTTACTTTGAGGATTTATTTAACAGCATAAAGATATTCTCTTAGGAGCTTATGGGGTTGATTTGCTAAAGGGCAATAGGCTGTTCACTTTGCAAGGGAAATTGCACTCTGCAAAGGGCATTTCCCCCAGAGCTTGATGAAGGAAATAATGAAATTCCACAAACAATACCCAATTAGGTGCAAGGGAAATTCCAAAAAAAAAAAAACAATTTAACATTCACTAAGCCCTGGGAGAAATTATCTTGCAAAGTGCAACCTCCCTTGCAAAGTGAATAGTCTATTTGCCTTTAGTAAATCAACCCCTATGCTTATATTATAAGCAGACTTAAAGTGGTATTGCACTGAAAAACAAAAATGTAATATACAGTATGGCGACTTACCAAAACCTTAAATGTGTTGGTTATTTGCTGCCCCACTCTGCCAATCCCTTCACTGGCTTCCCCTACCCCAGCGTATAAAATTCAAAATACTAACCACAACATACAAGGCCATCCACCACACTGCCCCCAGCTACATCGCCAATCTCATCCACAGATATCACCCCAATCGTCCTCTGCGCTCCTCCCAAGACCTCCTTCTCTCTAGCTCCCTTGTTACTTCCTCCCATGCTCGCCTACAGGACTTCTCCAGAGCCTCTCCCATCCTCTGGAACTCCCTGCCCCAGAATGTCAGGTCAGCCCCCACCCTGTCCGCCTTTAGGCGATCCTTGAAAACTCACTTATTCAGGGAAGCCTACCCCACCTCCACCTAAGACCCGTGCCTGAGCCAGCTCTATCAGTTCATCCCCTGCAGCCATTACCTTTTGTATCACCTCCCCCTCCCTTTAGATTGTAAGCTCTACGAGCAGGGCCCTCCTATTCCTTCTGTATTGAACTGTATTGTAATTGTACTGTGTCCCTTCTTTATTGTAAAGCGCTGCACAAACTGTTGGCGCTATATAAATCCTGTATAATAATAATAATAATAATAATTTACAATACGCCCAGGCAGTCACGCCCTGACCAACCCAGCTCCTATTTTTCTCAATGGATCTAAATTTGGCAGCCCAAATAAATATCCTAAAAATGTGGACTACCTCCTCCCCACTTACCATCCTTGCAGTCAAAAAGGACCTTACAATACTTCTCTTTAGAGCAGTGGTTCTCAACTCCGGTCCTCGGGACCCACCAACAGGCCAGATTTTAAGTATTACCTTGGGGACATGCAGATTAGAATACTGCAATCACTGAGCAGCAAATGATATCACCTGTGATGTATTTCAGTTATCCTGCAAACCTGGCCTGTTGGGGGGTCCCGAGGACAGGAGTTGAGAACCACTGCTTTAGAGAGAAACTGGACACTGAAACTCAGAACTATGCCCCCACCAAAATGTTCTTTACGAGATTTGTATTTATTTATTTCAGGTACTTATATAGACCCATTAATTTACGCAGTGCTTTACATATATATTGTACATTCACATCAGTCCCAGTGCTCAAGGAGCTTACAGTCTAAGGTCCCTAACTCACATTCATACATATACTAGGGCCAAATAACCTACCAGCATGCCTTTGCAGTGTAGGAGGAAACCCATGCAGGCACATGGTGAACATGCAAACTCTAGGTAGATAGTGTCATGGATGTGATTCGAACTGGCAACCCTAGTGCTGCTAGGTGGAACTACAAACCACTACGCCACTGTGCTGCCTGCCACTCTTTTACCAAGTATACCTTCTCTCCATTACAAATTACATCATTAATGACATCCTTTCAATATACAGAGTGGTACCTTAGGGCTAATCTGACCAACTCCCTAGGCAATTGGAGGATCTAAGCTCTATGGAATACATCTCTCAATACATCTACTTATTCCATATACATATCCTCCCCCTTTGTTTGATCCATGTCTTATCTGGAGCTAGCCACCCCTAGTTCCATCTAATATGTTCACTCCATTAGGATAACAGGTGCAGAAACATGTTTATGTTAAAACATTGAAAAGTGTCCCCCCGTAGTACTTCTTTTAATCCATTGCACAATACTAGCCAGTTGCGTCATCCAACCCTCGGGTTAGTTTTCTCCTCATGTTTCATGTAAGAAAGCTTGCCACTATGTTGCAGTTGGTATATGTTCTGCCTTTAATTCATGTAGTCATGACTGCTTTTGACTTTGACTTTTAAACATGCCGATTGTACCTCTATAACTCTAGATTGTCACAATATGTGTCACTTTATTTTCACTTTTACTGGGTTTTGTATACTTAAAACATCTAATGCCACTTCTGCTGGACAGCTTCTTGAAAGTTGAAAAATAATGTAGTTACTGGCTGAATCAATGGGAAAAAATAAAGGGGAAAAGAAAATGAACGCAGCCACCGCATCTAAAAATTGATAGGCTGAAATCTTAACTTTTTTTGGTTGGCAGCGACCACTCTCTCATTGTTAGCCACATACTAGGTCTGGAGTAAAGACTGCCATACCGCCCTGTAGTTGGAAAGTTGCCACTGATAAAAGGGGATTGAAGCTGCGTATAAGTAGGTAACAGAGTTTGAGACAAAATTTCAACATGCAGGGCAGAAACTATGTGTGATCGGACCCTAAAATAACTATTAGACCCCTTTTACACTGAAGGCAGTTTTCAGTCATTTTAGCTCTAGAAATAGCGCCTGAAAATTGCCTCCCATGCCACCCCGAGTGCTGTCACACTGGGGCGGTGCGCTTGTGGGATGTTAGAAAAAGTCCTGCATGCAGCATCTATTGGGCAGTTTGGGAGCGATGTATACATCGCTCCCAAACCACCCCTGCCCATTGGAATGAATGGGCAGCACTTTGGAAGCACCTGAAAAGCGTTTCAGAAGCGCAGCAACACGAGCGATTTTAACCCCTACTTAACCCCTTCTCGGGGGTTAAAAGTGCCCCAATAGCAGCCGAAAAGTTCTGATTAAGCAGTGGTAAAGCGCCGCTATTTGAGCAATGCTTTACTGACAAAACACGGGTGGCCCGGTGTGAAAGCAGCCTAAAGGTGTCCCTTGTCTATCCAGTCTCAAAGACAAAATGCTAACCGCTTACATGGCAATCAAATAGAGGTTCCCAGACTATATACACTCTAATTTTACATTTATCAACCAAATGCTATAATTTCCTGCATTAATCACTGTGTAGCCAGGCAATTCTGCCTTGTACTGTGGGTCCCTATAACAGTAATGTGGTCTACTATGACTATAGTTACCCTTTATTCACAGGATTTTGTATGGTAGGTGAATGTAGATTTATTGGGAGAATCTCCTCTCTATGAATGATCAGACCACTACATGCTGGGCCAGCTTTGGAGTAAGGGCTAAATTGCAATGATGTCTTCTATCATAGAAATAGCTATATACAATAAGATCCAGCCACTCAACACAGTATAGGATATGCATACATGAGTGAAGTGGTGTCTACATTTTGAAACAATGGATAAAATAGGAAAAAAAATATATAGTGATAATATATATTATAATGATAAAAGTGAATAGTATGTAAAGCACTACATAAATTGACAGTGCTATAAAATACCTGTAATAAATAAATCAATAAATATAAGGAATAGAGCAATAAAATGATAAAATGATGATTGTGATGCTAGAAAATGTGGTTCCTTGAAAAATGTTGTTTTGTAAGATATGTCTAGAGTACTTGTTCTCATTTTGGCTTTATTTTTGAACCATTTGACAGACAGCAGTAAAGAGGAATTGACATCTTATTTGTATCTGGCAGAGAGTTAAAAGAGAAAATCTCATATTACTTTTTAACTGGTTCCCGACCGCGCGCCGTCTTTTCACGGCAGCAGTCGGGGAGCCCTGCGCGAATCGCCGTAAATAAGCGGCGATTCACATTTGGCCACCAGGGGGTGTGCCCGCGGCTCAGGCGGACCCGATGTCCGCCGGCGAGCCGCGATGAGCGGCTACAGGGAAAAGAACGGGGAACCGCCGATGTAAACACGGCGGTTCCCCGCCCTGTCAGTGGGGCATGAGAGATCTACTGATCCCTGTCACTGGGATCAGTTAGATCTCTCATGCCCATGTTAGCCCAACCCCCCCACAGTAAGAACACACCCAGGGAACACACTTAACCCCTAGCTCTCCCCCTGCAGGTTAACCCCTTCACTGCCAATGATATTTATACAGTAATCAGTGGACATTTAAATTTCTGATCGCTAAATAAATGTCATTGGTCCCAAAAAAGTGTCAAAATGTTCCGACATGTCCCCCCCAATATCGCAGTACCGCTAAAAATCGCAGATCGCCTCCATTACTAGTTAAAAAAAAAACCCAGAAAGGAATTCTCATCATCCGTAAACACGGCCACTTTTGCGCAAACCAATCAATAAACGCCGATTGCGATTTTTTTTTATCGCAAATATGAGGAATTATATAAATCGGCCAAAAACGGTGAAAAAAAATGTTTTTTTATATTTTTTTTTTGGATTAGAATTTTAGCAAAAAGTAAGAAATTTGGGTTTTTTTGCAAAATGGTCGCTCTTCTTTTGTTTATAGCGGCGATAAGAAATGACGCAGAGGTGATCAAATACCACCAAAAGAAAGCTCTATTTGTGGGAAAAAAAGGACGCAAATTTTGTTTGGGTACAACGTCGCACGACCGTGCAATTGTCAGTTAAAGCGACGCAGCGCCGAATCGCAAAAAGTGCTCTGGTCCTAAAGTGCAAAATTCTTCCGGGGCTGAAGTGGTTAAATAAGTGCTCCTGCATTTGTGCAGTGTTTATGACTCGATGCAATTGCAAGCAATGTATTTGGTGCAGTTTGACGTTGTCAGTACAAAGTGATTGATAGTTAAATAAATACTAACAATTAAAGTGGTTGTTAACCCACTTCTACAAAATTCTCCCATCCTCTCTGTACTATAATAATAAGTGTTCCTGTGCCTGTGTAATGTAAAAAATCTGTTTATCTGTATCTATATCAGCTAAGCTCCCGGCGCTCAGCTGACTGTCAGATTCTCTTCTCTCTCCGGGTCACAGATCCAGTGGGTGGGGCCGAGCCCTCCCGCTGATGTCACCAGAAGAGGAGGGAGAGAGATGAGATGAGAGAGAGAGCCGACAGTCAGCTGAGCACTGGGAGCCACACTCATATAGGTACAGATTGGCAGATTTTTTACATTACACAGGCACATGGGCAATTATTATTATAGTACAGAGAGGATTACAGCATTTAGCTGCAGATATGAGAGCAGCAGGAGCAGGGGGGGCGGCACTGGTACAAGCAGACAGGGATGGGAGGGGGAAGAGGTCAGAGAAAACACAGGAGAGCAGGGCTGCGGCTGACAGAGGCACATACTTAGACAACAGTGTCAGGGCTCAGCAGCCCTGATATATTGTGGTCTAAGTACAGGGGGAAGGGTAAAACCAGGGAGGATCAGCCAGCTATTTCAGGTGATACAGGGGGCTAAATGACACAGCACAAGCACTGTGCTGTATAACATGCTTTAAGGAAACAGGATCCATTTTTTTTGGTGTTAACAAACACTTTAAATTAATTTATTTGGTCTCTTTTGTAACGGTCATTTGTACTGGGCTAAGGCATGGCTGTGTGCATAGAAGCCATTTTGTCATGCCATGTTGTTATGTGAAGGGCACACCACAGTGACCTTTCCCTCACCTTTTTCTTCAGTTGTACAATCCACAAACTGTTGACTGAGGCCAGGTCCTTATCACTCCTTTGATCAGACCCACAGACTTTTCCATTACCTAATCCACAATTTAAGGCTGGAATCCCTAATAAAGCTGTCACCCTCCCAATTCAGAGAACCAACAGATACCTGTCATAAATAGCTAAATCCACATAGAGTGCAGACAGGTTAGCAGTAATAGTTCTGAAACTTCAGCATGTATATAACTTCCAAAATAACAATAGCACAGCCATAATATTGACATATTTAGTTTCCTCTGATAATTTGTAACGTTTCAAGTCCAGACACCCCTATGTCAGATCATATGGGGAACCACTGGTACTGCTTCTTCCTCCTAGATAAAATAGACATTGGAAACCTGTCATGTTTATATTTGTTTTGAAGCAAATTTCCTGCTGGACGATAATATGGATGTTAGCAGTCTGTAAACAGTAGAGATGCAGAGATATCAATATTTATCACAAACTGTACAGTTTGAGAGTTCTCCTTTACCATCAAATCAGGAACATCTGCCAAGTTTGAGAACCGATTAACCCTGGCTTATCGACCAAACTCTGTTCAACCCAGAACATTGCGCAAGTATTCTTCTCCTCAATCCTACCTTATTTCTCCATTGCTGTATTATGCATTTATTTCTTTGAAACAATTTTTTTCTGTAAATATTTTATTTGCACCAATTTGTACTTTTTCATTATTAAAATCTTATTTTGAAAAGTGTTAACCTTGTCCCTAAAGCTCTTAATGCAAGCTAAAATAAAACCTGTCTCTTGAAGAGTGCTACTGTATAGGGTAAACCCTGTAAACATACTTTTCTTTGATGATAGTGTGTGTTACAGAAGATTATTCTAAAATCATAATTTTTAATGTTAAATAAGTTCTGACACTTCATTAAACGTCAGCGGTGGCAGTTAAATGGTTAATTGCTTATTTAGGTCAGTGGCAATCACTCCTCGGCTGCTGGCACCTAGATTACGATCCCACAAGCTGGATAATCTTTGTGCCGGGTGCAGCTGAGAGTAGTATTGTTAAGTTAGTGACAGTGTGAGATTGGCCGGTCCTTTGCCACAAGTTAGTGAGAAGGGCAGGGATCTGATACCCGCATTTGTCACACCTTTAGATCTGTTAAATATTCTACTGAAAGTGTTTTGCTGTGCAAAATAAAATAAAAAATACCTGTACACACTACCTTGCTTGTAATCTTATCAAATACATTGCTTCCACTTATTTCAGAAACCCTTTCCTCTGTGTAATGGGGATAGTAGAGGGGAGGTTCCTATAGTTCTGTCCAAGGGAAATAATGCTGTTTCTTCAAAAATGCAGTCAATGTAGCCCAATGCTGCTAGCGTGAACAAACCCTAACATTCAGGTGCTGGGACAAATAACTTGTATAGTGCATGGTCTAACCTGACCATAAATGGACCAATTCCAGCCTAATTTAACCACTTCAGCCCCGGAAGGATTTACCCCCTTAATGACCAGAGCACTTGTTGCGATTCGGCACTGCGTTGCGTCGATAGCGCTTTCTTTTGGTGGTATTTGATCACCTCTACATCACTTCTGATCACCGCTATAAACAACAAAAAGAGCGACAATTTTGAAAAAAAAACAATATGTTTTACTTTTTGCCATAATAAATGTCCAAAAAAAATATAAAAAAATAAATCTATTCATCCATTTTGGCTGATATATATTCTTCTACATATTTGTGGCAAAAAAAATCGCAATCAACGTCTATTGATTGGTTTGCACAAAAGTTACCGCGTTTACAAACCATATGAATTCATTTTTTTTTTTTTACTAGTAATGGCGGCGATCTGCAATTTTTATCAGGACTGCAATTTTGCAGCGGACAGATGGGACATTTTTGACACTTTTTTGGGACCATTGACATTTATACAGCGACCAGATCTAAAAATATCCACTGATTACTGTGTAAATGTCATTGGTAGGTGATTGGGTTAACCTGTAGGGGGCAATCAGGGGGTTGACTGTGTTCCCTATGTGTGTTCTAACTGTGTGGGGGCTGGGCTGGCAGGGGCATGACAGATCTAATTGATCCCGATGACAGGGATTAGTAGATCTCTGTCATGTCGCCTGACACAGCAGGGAACCGCCGTGTTTACATCGGCAGTTCCCTGTTTTTCTTTTGTAGCAGGCGTTCGCGGGTCGCCAGAGGACATTGAGTCTGCCCAACCTGTGACCCCACTCAGGGAACGTGCGGTGGGCACGAGAGCGCACCGGTGCGTGCTTCTCCCTAGCTGCATGTGCACGAATCACCATTTATAGATCTGCGCTATGCTGCCAACTTGCAGCAGTAAATGTATGCAAGCCGGTCTTTTGGACTTGCAAAGCTTCCATAGCTGGCAATGCCAAATGCTTTTGATTCTTAATGTGCATAGTATTTTGCACCTTGTTCATGTGTCATTATACCATCTTGACTAAATTATATATGTATTCAGTGGTTTCTTCATTTTATTTGGTGAGCCATCTCTTATGTCAATAAAAAAAATTGGATTTCACCCGCTACAACACACCATAGATGTCAAATCAGATAAGAATACAAGGACACTTCAGAATATTCTGAAATAAATGAGACACTGCTTGCACCCCTTTCCCCCTCCATGCATTGAATTATTCCCAATAGGGAATCCTTACTTTTTTTAGAACAACCTAATGTAGACATGTGCAATTCGTTTCGTTTCGAATTAGTTTTTCAACAAAATTTGAAAAACAATGTTAATTCAGAAATATTCAAATAACGAAAACCCGTTTAACAAATTTTTCCGAAATTTAAAAATTCAGAACAATCAGAAATTCGAAAATTCAAAATCCAAGATTCGGAAATTCAAAAATTCAAAGATCCGAAAATTTGAAAATCCGAAATTCGGAAATTAGAAAATCCAAAATTAAAAATGAAAATCCGAAATGATAACTAACTTATAATAACTATTACTAACTATGAAATTAGAGGTATTGGAATTTACTTTCAAATTTGGCTGTTAGTGAACGTAACAAATACAAATTTATCCGAAATAATGAATGCTACATCTAAACAAATAGAACATATTGAATTAATAATAATAAATAATAATAAAAACGTTTTATTATTTTTTATTATTATTATTAATTTGTTTAGTTGCGGTATTCGTTACTCCGGATAATTCGTAACTTCGGATAAATTCATATTCATTATGTTCACTAACAGCCAAATTTGGAAGGAAATTCCAATACCTATAATTTCATAGTTGGTTATTATTAGTTAGTTATTATTTCGGATTTTCGAATTTTCAGATTTTTGAATGTCCAAATTTTCAGATTTCTGAATTTCTGAATTTTTGAATTTTTTTCTGAAGTAACGAATTTATTCGAAATAATGAATTTTGATCATAACGAATGACACGAAAAATGAAAGAAAAAACCCCAGAATAAAAGAAAACAAACACATTTTTCAGCAGTGCACATGTCTACTAATCAGACAGCCACATTGTTATACTGTTGTCAAGCTCATTATTCGTAATTTCAGATAATTTGTAACTTTGGATAAATTTATATTCATTATGTTTACTAACAGCCAAATTTGAAAGGAACTTCCAATACCTATAATTTTTATAGTTGGCTATTATTACAGGCAGTCCCCGGGTTACAAACAAGATCTGGTCTGTAGGTTTGTTCTTAAGTTGAATTTGTTTGTAAGTGGGAACAGGTACATTTCTTATGTATAGCTTCAGCCAAAATAACTATTTTTAAGCTTTTTGGATAGCATAGGGAAGGGGTAACACCCCTGTAATGTTTGTTTTGCTGTCTAGGTTTCTGTTCAGAAGATTTCACCTCACTTCCTGTCCCAATGATAATTTGATTTTGAACATTTTGGGTTGTTGTGGAAACAAATCTTGGTGATAAAGCATCAGTGGAGAAACCTTTTTCCATAATCACTCTTACAGGAGTGAATTTCCCTTTCTAGGGGGAGATTTCCTCTCACTTCCTGTTGTCTCCCTTCGTTTGTAAGTAGAAGTCATTCATAAGTCGGATGTTTGTAACTAGGGGACCGCCTTTAGTTAGTTATTATTTTATTTTTTTGTTCTTATTTTTGGATTCTTGAATTTTCAAATTTCCGAATTTTCGAATGTCCGAATTTTCGGATTTCCAAGTTTTGAATTACATTCTC
>BLSH010386158.1:439569-470144 GCA_018402905.1 Glandirana rugosa | reverse complement strand
ATAAGATAGAAAAGCACACTGTTGTGACTTCTTTAATGTGTAACGATGTTACATTTCATCACTCACATGTCGAACATATTGTCACATTTAAACGACAGGGGAGTTTTATTGAGTTGTGTGTCGGTAATTACAGATTTGGTGACCGTTGTTTTCAGTCATGATATATAATGATTATTTATATTATTATTTTATTTATTTTGTTGTAATCCCATGGTAAGATACCTCCCTCAACAGACAAACTTAAGATACGTGATTGACTACAAAACATCTATTTGGTCCCTGGTAAAGTTTAATTTATGAAAGAACCTTAATAATTATCAATGGCTGTGTGTTGAGTTATTTTGAGGGGACAGCAAATTTACACTGTTATACAAGCTGTACACTCACTACTTTACATTGTAGCAATGTGTAATTTCTTCAGTGTTGTCACACGAAAAGATAGAATAAAACATTTACAGAAAATGTGAGGGGTGTACTCACTTATGTGAGATACTGTACAGGCGGTCCCCGGGTTACAAACAAGATAGGGACTGTATGTTTGTTCTTAAGTTGAATTTGTTTGTAAGTCGGAACAGGAACATTTTTTAAGTGTAGCTTCAGCCATAAAAAATATATTTAAGCTTTTTGGATAGCATAGGGAAGGGGTAACACCCCTGTAATGTTTGTTTTGCTGTCTAGGTTTCTGTTCAGAAGATTTCACCTCACTTCCTGTCCCAATGATAATTTGATTTTGAACATTTTGGGTTGTTGTGGAAACAAATCTTGGTGATAAAGCATCAGTGGAGAAACCTTTTTCCATAATCACTCTTACAGGAGTGAATTTCCCTTTCTAGGGGGAGATTTCCTCTCACTTCCTGTTGTCTCCCTTCGTTTGTAAGTAGAAGTCATTCATAAGTCGGATGTTTGTAACTAGGGGACCGCCTTTAGTTAGTTATTATTTTATTTTTTTGTTCTTATTTTTGGATTCTTGAATTTTCAAATTTCCGAATTTTCGAATGTCCGAATTTTCGGATTTCCAAGTTTTGAATTTCCAAATTTTCCAATTTTTTCCTCAAGTTACGAATTTATTTGAAATAACGAATTTCGATCATAATGAATTACATGAAAAATGAAAATAAAAAAGAATAAAATGAAAACTAACAAATTTTTCAGCAGTGCACATGTCTACTAATCAGACAGCCACATTGGTGTACTGTTGCCAAGCTCATTATTCTTAATTTCCAATACCAATAATTTCATAGTTGGTTATTATTAGTTAGTTATTATTTCGGATAGTTTGTTATTATTAATTAGTTATTATTTCGGATTTTCAAATTTTCAGATTTTTATTCTTAATTTTGGATTTTTAAATTTCAGAATTTCTGATTTTTAGAATTTCCGAATTTTCAGATTTCTGAATTTTTGAATTTCTAAATTTTCAAAATTCCTAATTTACGAATTTCCAATTTTTTCATTTTTCAGAATTTCCGAATTTTTTCAGAAGTTACGAATTTATTTGAAATAATGAATTTCAATCATAACAAATGACACGAAAAAAGAAAATAAAAAATTAATTAAAAAAAATAAACTCATTTTTCAGCAGTGCACATCACATGTCTACTAATCAAACAGCCACATTGTTGTTGTTCTGTATTTCTGTAAATTAAAGATAGCAATAATACAGTTATCTTTTGGTCAGCCAACTTACAGTACTACAGTGGAACCTCGGAATGCAAGCATAATCCGTTCCAGGAGAATGTAATCCAAATCACTCGTATATCAAAGCATGTTTCCCCATAGGAAACAATGGAGACTCCGATAATTCGTTCAACAATGACTGCTTGTCTATGCAGTACTGTATGTGGTCAGAGGGGAGCTGGTTAGGCTCGGAGAGTCAGTATTTCTGGGTGTTTCCAAGCATCTCCGAGCCTCACCAGTGCCCCCGCACTTCTGGCCACATACGGTATTGCCTGCATAGAGGCTTGAATCTGCTCATTTTGAGAGACAGCGCTCGCAAACCAAGTCAGGATTTTTTTTAAAAAAACTGCTCGCATTGCAAAATGCTCGTATACTGCGTAACTCGCAATCCAAGGTTACACTGTATTTTTAAACGGGAGAGACAAATTTTAGAACTCACTTGCTGTATATTTATGCTTACGTAGTGCAACTCATTTTAGTCATTACATTTTTGTAATTGCCATTTACGCAATTTCTTCTATGCCTAAGAAGATGCATATTGCCTACAACTTTGTCAGGTTTAGTTCACTCACTAAACATTTATTCCTAAGTCTTAAAGTCATTTTAAACTCTAAAGGTTTTTTTACCTTAATGAAATCTCTGCATTAGGGTAAAAAAAACAAGTAGTAATTTCCCCTTACCCCTCTCCTTAAAACGTACTTGCATCCTTTATCGATCCAGTGCTGTGCCTGGTTGCAGGTCTTCTCTCCCCTCTCACAGGCTTTGCTGATAGTAACAGGAGCCAATGGCTCCTGCTGCTGTCAATTAAATCCTATGATGAGGGAGTGGGGGCAGGGCCAAGCTACACTATGTGTGTCTATGGATGCACACAGCCCGGCTTGAGAGCGAGTCTGCATGTGTTCCACATGGCGGCACACACAAAAGAAGAAGAGCAGAGATTGCCGGTAGGGAAACCCAGAAGAGGAGGTAAGCGACCAATATCATTGCACAGAGCAGGTAAGCAAAAAAAATTTTTTTCATTTAATTTTAAAAAATTGGTTTACATTCACTTTAAATATTTTAAACTTTTTGATACCAATGACTATATGAACATGTGTTAGTTTAGGGAGAAATAACTTTGTTATATGTATAAGTGCCTTTGTTTGAGGCAAAGAAAAAATGTTACTGCTTTTAAAACCTTACCTAAAACATAATCGGCCTAATGTGTGCTATTGAATGCACAGCTGAATATTCTGCTGAAGCATATAACACTGTTATAACACATGTACAAACTTAAAAGAAATAAATGAAAAAAGCATGAGCTATTAAGTACATTGGTACCTCGGATTGCAAGTAACGCAGTTAACGAGCATTTCACAATATTAGCAGTTTTTTTTTTAAATCCCGACTTGGTTTGCGAATGTTGTCTCACAAAACGAGCAGGATTAGGCCTCTGTGCATGCAATACCGCATGTGGCCAAAGGTGCGAGGGCACTGGTGAGGCTCGGAGACGCTCGGAGGCATTCGGAAATACCGAAAGTGTAAACAGTTCCCGAGCATTTCCGAATGTTTCCGAACATTTCCGAGCCTCAGCAGCGCCACCACACCTCTGGCCACATACAGTATTGCACACACCAGCGCCCCCGCACCTCTGGCCACATACAGTACTGCATTGACAAGCAGTTACTGTGGAACTAATTATCTGAGTTTTCATCGTTTCCTATGGGGAAACTTGCTTTGATATACGAGTGATTTGGATTAAAAGCATTCTCCTGGAATGGATTATGCTCGTAATCCAAGGTTACACTGTATTATCCAGTCAATATGAATCTACTTTAGATTGCCAGTAAAAGTCCCAGTGATATCTATCATTCTAGATGCAGAGTAATGCAGCCTTTTCTATCAGCAGGAGCATTCTTTGCTGAAATACATTACATAGTCACACCAGGATACTGCAAACTGTAAAAATGAGCCGGGTCCATATGCCAAGTAGGGATAGGCCAAACAACCCCTCGTTCGGTTTGCACCAGAACATGCGAACAGACAAAAAATTTGTGCGAACATTCGAACACCGTTAAAGTCTATGGGACCCAAACATGAAAAAAATCAAAAGTGCTAATTTTAAAGGCTTATATGCAAGTTATTGCCATAAAAAGTGTATGGTTCTGCCATAGGGGACATGTATCAATGAAAAAAAAGTTGATAAATCAATAGTTTTTTCAGGAGCAGTAATTTTAATAATGCTTAAAGTGAAAAAAAAAAGAAAAATTCCTTTAAATATCGTGCCTGGGGGGGTCCCTTAGTCTGCCTGTAAAAGGACGCATCCCTGTGATGTTTAGAATGGTGCCAGAGCAAAATGACATTTGTAAAGGAAAAAAGTAATTTAAAATCGCAGCTGTAATGTATTGCCGGCTCCCGTCAATATACAAAAAAATCACTGAAAAAATTTGCGTAGGGTCCCCCCTGCAGTCCGTACCAGGCCCTTCAAGTCTGGTATGGATTTTAAGGGGAAGAAATTGACGTGGGCCCCCCTAAAATCCAAACCAGACCCTTATCAGAGCATGAAACCTGGCCAGCCAGGATAGGGGGGGACGAGCGAGCGCCCCCCCTCCTGAACTGTACCAGGCTATATGCCCTCAACATGGGGAGTATGGGTGCTTTGGAGCAGGGGGGGCAAGAGCCTCTTCCCCACAACCCTGCGCTGTGGTTGTGGGGGTCTGTGGGCTGGGGGCTTATCGGAATCTGGAAGCCCCCTTTAATAAGGGGGCCCCCAGATCCCGGCCCCCCTTGCGAATTATATTGGGTACATTGTACCCCTACTAATTCACCGAAAAGTGTCAAAAAAGAAAAAAACACAGGAGACAATTAGGGACAAGTCCTTTATTAGAAAAGAAAAAAAAATAAGTGTCCCCGATTGTAATCCATCGTCAATCACGGCATGCGAAGGACCCATAAAAAAAGGGCGGGCATGAAGGGCGGGCCACCCGGTGACGTAATTGAGTGACCCGCCCCATGACATCAGAAGGGGGCAGGGTCACCCGTACGTCACTGAGTGGCCCCGCCCTTCACTAAAGATACGTGTGAGTATAATTTTGGTATTTTTATTAATGAACAGTTTTACACTTTCCAACTTGAACAGTGCATCTTTTTTGTATTCCAGCTAAAAAATGTCTTTATTAGAATACAGATGTGCATACTGCACTCTTTTACTTGGGATAGAACTGAAAGAGCATGCCTGCTCCTTCAGTCGACCATTGGGTTGCCTATCGTTCCTCTGCACATGCCTCCTGCAGACCTGATAGGCAGCCTAGTGGTTAACTAAGGGAGTGACCACAGTGGACTGACAATGCTGCTGCTCATTGAGAGGCAGTGGATCAGCATTGCCATTCTCAAACAGGTAGTGCAGTTACTGGCAGAATTTCCAGGTAAGGAACTTCTCAGGACTTTTAGACTACAGCTGGCCAAATGTTTGGGAAAACTGTATACAATGAGGCATGATGCCAAACAAATTGAAAAATAGACTAAGGCAATGTTCACACCTATACATTAAAGACATTAAGGTCTGGTGAACCCTAGATGATCCATATGGTCAATTGAATGCCACATCCCAAAACAGTATTTACAAAAACATGAACAAATTGGAGCAGGACTTTCAGAGGCATTAAGAGACAGTGGGTAATAATATAAGTTAATCATTTTATTGGATTGCATTAAAATTGTGTAGAACAGGATAAAAAATTGTACAATGGATTGAGCACAAGTATCACATGGAGAAAAATACTTGATCACAACAGAACAACGTTTCGACTAAGGAACAAGTCTTGTTCAGGGAGCTATTACAGCTGGACAGTATATTCAGACCAAGTGTGTGACCAAACCTTGAAAAAAGCACCACCTTGTCCCCATATAAAAAGTACCAACCCAACAGGGCCATTTAAAGGAAGTTTATTATTATTATACAGGATTTATATAGCGCTAACAGTTTACACAGTGCTTTACAATGTAAAAGGGAGACAATACAGTTACAATACAATAAAATTCAAGAGGATCAAGATGGCCCTGCTCAGAAGAGCTTACAATTTAATAGGGTGGGGCAGGTAGTACAAAAGGTTCTAACTGTGGGGAATGAGTTGATGGAAGAGGTAAAAGATTAGTTGGAGGCGTGATAGGCTTCCCTGAAGAGATGAGTTTTCAGGGATTGCCTGAAGGTAGCAAGAGAAGGAGATAGGCGGACAAGTTGAGGTAGAGAGTTCCAGAGGATGGGAGAGGCTATGGAGAAATCCTGGAGACGATCATGGGAGGAGGAGACGAGGGAGCTTGAGAGTAGGAGGTCTTAGGAGGAACGGAGAGGACGGTTGAGTGATATTTGGAGACAAGATTGGTGATGTAGCTCGGGACAGAGTTGTGAATGGCTTTGTATGTTGTGGTTAGTATTTTGAATTTAATTTGCTGGGTGATTGGGAGCCAGTGTAGGGTTTGGAGAAGTAGAAATTCCTAAGTCGAAAATTTGAGAGGCATCCTAAAAGCTGCCAGCTTATCAGATCGTCAAAGGCTAACCAAGCCGAGACTACATCAATTGGTAAGAGGGGAGACCACCATCCAGGAGCATTTATTGGGCTCTATAAAAAAATCTAACAGGACCTTAAGCAAAAGCAGGCAAGAAATATCTCCTAATCAGGTCAGGCAAACAACATGTTGCGAACCGATAAGCTGGATGGAATGGTGGTATACGCCTCCTATGCACCTAATTGCAAAGCACCGTGCTATCATGTGTTGTGGTGTTCTGCAGTGTTAAAAATGGTACGGGTACTTTTCTTGGTTAGTTGTGATGCATTGGCAGCCCATTCAAATTAATGAACTGTCTTAACTTTTCAGACCCAAGATCTGTAAAGACTCAAAGTTTGAATGTAGACTTGGGACTTACATATTCTTGAAGGTTGTGGCAACTATATAAAGCAAAATTATTCCAAAAAAGCATATTGATGATTGCAAGACTTGTTGACTGTTGGTTAGCAGAAATTGATATAAGGACCTCTCATGCATCAGAATCTGATAATACTAATACTGCTAATACTGATCCAATGAGTTTCACCTTGTGAGGCTTTGGATACTGAACAATAAACTCACTCCAAAACTATCTGCAAGTAGGCAGAATGGGTTATACAAGCTTGTATAAAAAACGTTTGGCTTGACCGATATAAACAGTTATGTTTGTTAAAGGCTACGATCATGGAATGTCCCAAGCAGTTCAAGATGACTGCATGTACTTTGTCAAAATCATTGTATTGTTATTATTTCAAAGTATGTGTTGTTTATCTGTTTACATGGAAAACAATATTGGATGTTTATAGTATATCCCATTAGTTTTTCTCAGGACAATACTTGGCAAATACATGAAATGGAAAGTTATTTACTTATTGGCATCTGCAGTGGTTCGTTTTTTTCAACCATGTGCTCTCTAATATTTAAAAACATGATAGTTGGACTTCCAACAATGAAATACAGACATCAATAAAATAGGGAAAACTGAATGGAATCGGAACTAAACAAAGTTGAACGTTTGTTTTTCAAAAGTTGCCCAGAGCAAGTCAATTAACTACACAATGACATTTTTGTGCCGTTATGCACAATCTGACAGTGTATGGACTAAAAGCTATTAAAAACAATATATTTGAGGCAACTGGATTGTGTTTTGATGCTACTTAACCACTTGCCCACTGGGCATTTAAACCCCCTTCCTAACCAGACCAATTTTCAGCTTTCAGCACTCTCACATTTTGAATGACAATTGCGCGATCATGCTACACTGTACACAAATGACATTTTTGTCCTTTTTTCACACAGAGCTTTTTTTTGGTGGTATTTAACCACCACTGGGTTTTTTATTTTGTGCACTATAAATGAAAAAAGACTGAAAATTTGGTTAAAAAAATGAATTTTTCTTTGTTTCTGTTATAAAATTTTGCAAATTAGTACTTTTTCTTCATAAATTTTGGCCACAATTTATACTGTTACATATCTTTGGTAAAATAACCCAAACCAGTGTATATTATTTGGGCTTTGTGAATGTTATATAGAGTCTATGGTGGCAATCATTGAAAATTGATCACATCTGATGTACTCATTTCTTGAGACCCTAAGGCCCCTTTCACACTGAGACGCTTTCCTAGCGTTTTTGTGCTAAAAATAGTGCTTCTAAAATGCTGCCCATTAATTCCAATGTACCTATTTACACTGGGGCATCACGCTTGTGCCGCGTTTAAAAAAAGTCCTGCAAGCATGATTTTTTGTGCTTATTCTGAGCGCTAAAAATAGCGCATTAAAAACACCCATATACATTGATATGAATGTAAAACGCTTTAAAAGCACGTTAAAAACGTCAGCAAAATGCCCAGAGGTTGTGGAAAGGTCAACATACCATGAAGTAAACAGGATGTAATGTAGGGGAATGTGCTATTTATTTAATGCTAGCACTTCAAAAGCGCTCGAAAAATGACTGGGCGTTAGTGCTAATTATAGTGCTAGCGCGTGAAAAACGCAGCAAAAATGCGGTAATAACGCTTGATGTTTTGCATGTGTTTTTCAAACGCCTCAGTGTGAAAGTAGCCTAAGGCTGGTTTCACACGGCCATGTCCGTAAATGGACTCTGTTTGCTCAGTGGGGATCGCTCCGTTGATCCCCACTGAGCCGTCAGATGATAGATTCATCTATGCACTCTGTGCAGAGACGGATCCGTCAGAGCCCCCGCTCTCCCCTATGGCAATGACGGATGACAACGGATCCGCCTGTCCATTGTCATCCATTCTGATCCGCAGACGGATAGAAAAACAGGGTTTTCCTCCGTCAAACTTTACGGGTCTGGAGCGGATCAGAGAGCGATGGGTGTCAGCGAATATGTCTCTGCTGACATGCGTCGCTCCATAGCACTACATGGAGGCTCCGTTCAGGTCCGCCTGAAAAAAACAGACAGGCAGACCTGAACAGAATGTCTATGTGAAAGGGACCTAACAAGTAATGAAAGTACAAATACCCCCCAAATGACCCCTTTCTGGAAAACAGACATTCCAAAGTATATAGTAAGAGGCATGGTGAATTTTTTGAAGTTGTATTTTTTTCCCACAATTCTTTGCAAAATGAAGATTTTTTTTTCTTTCTTTTTCACAAAATTGTCATATTAACAGGTTATTTCTCACACGCAGCATATGCATACCACAAATTACACCCCAAAATATATTCTACTACTCCTCATGTGGCGATACCACATGTGTGAGACTTTTACACATCCTGGCCACATACAGAGCCCCAACATGCAGGGAGCACCGTCAGGTGTTCTCGGGACATAAATCACACATATAATTTCTTGACTACCTCTTGCACTTTTGAAGGTCCTGGAGCACCAGGACATTGGAAACGTCCAAAAAATGAGCTGTGGATGGGGATGGATGAGCATAGATGGGGATGGCTGAGCATGGATGGGATGGCTGAGTATGGATGAGTATGGCTGAGCATGGATGGGGGTGGCTGAGCATGGATGGGGATGGTATAAAGTGAAATTGTGACCAATCAGTGCAAAAAATTTAAACAAGTAACCAAAAATAATATCCAAAACAAAAAAATATTAATATACTGCTGAATAGTGATCCCTATGCAGGGGAGCCAAGCTTTCACACCAGGGGTTACTGCACTAAGAGGGAGACACCGCCCACAATAGGCAGCAGCTGCAAACCTGGTCTAATCATCTCAGCACTCACACCTGCCAAACAGGAGACACAGTCCGAATTCAACAAGGGGATACCATCAGCTCTTGCAATGTTCAGCTACCAAAAACATATATTTAAAATATTAATTATAATTTTAACAGAAAAATAAATATATATGTGTATACCACCAAGTGATATCTTGCTCAATGCAAGACAAAAGCAGCTGCTGACACTAAAAGTTATTCACTCAACTTCAAAATGGTATTTACAAACAAAAGTGCTGCGCGACTATCAACCATAAATCATAATAAAAATATGTGCAAGTGAAGAAAAGTTCATTGATCATAAAGTGCGAAGTGCCAATATACAACAATCAATTTTAAAATATCCCACACTGTGAATAGCATGATAAATATAGTGCAGATGTTAAATGTTGCAAAAAAGTATAAAAAAAAATAAATATAAAACAAAGTCCCAGTAAGTGATATCTTCTGATGCTCTGTGCAAACAATTTTTCAAACCAAAGTGCATGTGCTGAAAAATACACCACTGGTCTCTTATACTGCTCGCCTTATCCCAGATAATAAACAACATGGATGTGGATGGCTGAGCATGGATTGGATGGCTGAGCATGGATGGGATGGCTGAGTATGGATGGCTGAACATGGATGGGATGGCTGAGTATGGATGGATGAGCATGGATGGGAATGACTGAGGATGGATGAGCATGGATAGGGTGGGGGAGCATGGATGGGATGGCTGAGCATGAATGGGGATGGCTGTGGATGGATGGGATGGCTGAGCATGGATGGGATGGCTGAGCATGGAAGGCTGCAATCATTTGGTAAAGGGCCGCTGTGAGCGCCCGTTAACCGTGATCCATGATGCGCCAGGTCCGGTCCCGGATATTCCCGGGTGTGCGCCTCAGGGGGCACGCGGGACTGTGATTCTGGGAGGACGTACACTATTAACAAACTGCGCTATAGCCATCAGTTGGCTATGGTCCGGTTGTAAAGTAGTTAAAGTGATTGTAAAGTCTCATTTTTTGTCTAAAAACAACAAACATGTTATACTTACCTTCTCTGTGCGGTGGTTTTTCCTCCTCCTGTATTCAGCTCCCTCTTCAGCTCTCCTGGCCCCTCCCTCCTGCAGAGTCCCCCACAGCAAGCAGTTTGCTATGGGGCACTTGAGCCGAGTCACAGCTCCTTGTGTCCATTAAGACACAGAGCAGTGGTTCGGCCCTGCCCCCTCTCTCTCCTGATTGGCTAACTGACTTCAAATGACAGCCACTGCTGTGTCTCAGCCAATCAGGAGGGAGAGTCCGGGATTGCCAAGACACTATGGCCATTGCTGGACATAGAGGGGACTCTGGTAAGTATTAGGGGGTGCTGGGGCAGCTGCTGCACACAGAGGGACTTTTATCTTAATTCATAGAATGCATTAAGATTAAAAAACCTTCTGACTTTACAACCCCTTTAAGAATTTTTCCTACATAAAATATAAAGATGATGTCAGACCAAGGTATAACAAAAGAGATGAAAAAGAAAAAAATATATACAGGCACCGCAAAGTCTCTAAAATGCTTCTTAAAATTGCTAAAACACGTTTCTTAAAAATGCTAAAAAAAAATTCTAAAAATATTATTAATTTGATTTATATTTAGTTAAAACCTTTTGTTTTTCAAAGGTTCCAATTGACTCTTCCCAGCCCATTTAAGGGATAATTCTAGTTACACACATTTTCAATCCAACTGCCCCCTTGTCCTGCCCATGCAATTTACAGAACACAGATCAGCAGGTGACCTCAACCAGGAGGTACTGCCCTTCCCCAAGCCAATGGGGCTGCAAATGCTTGGCCTTTTCTCCAAAGGCATTAATAGAAAATACATCTACTTGAAAGCCTGCAGGAAAGCAGTCTTGTCATTAGGGTCTATAGATATAAAGATACACACATATACAGGACTGCACAACACATCAGCTACGTGAAGGCCTGGATTCCTGACTGGTATAGGTCCCAGGTCTTGGTCAAAGTTGCTGCTCATCTGAAATATGTTGTGGATGCTATAAATTGCTTAGGGAGGGTGAGAGGAGTAATCGGGGTAAAAAATCTTGTAAACATATTTACTCTTTAACGCTAAAAAATAAACAAAGCTTTTTTTATTTGCAACCCTTAAAAGAGTCCTATAAAGTACAGATGATTATTAACCAATAAAGCATGTACAACTAAAAAAATTGAACTAAATCTAAAAAAGTCTCACAAGAAGACCTACTCTATAAATGTGGGTGAGATAACTTTACTAACCTCTAAGGATGAAAAACCACCTCGAAACATATAGACTACCTTCTCCTTTACCTGGTATTAGATTGGATATGGAAAATATGTAATAATTATAATCTACAGGTATAAACAACTTCAATGCAAATGTAACAAATACAATTTGTCCACTCCTTCTCTCAGGAGTGGTGGAATCCCCTGCCCCTTTCCTCCCCACTGAGACATTGTAGTTTTTCAGCATTTCCATTTGACACAAGTTGATCTAAAGATCAACTTCTTCAAACAACAAGGGCCACACATGGATTGAAATTCGGCCGGTCCCTACTGAACTGACCAACTTTCAATCCATCTCTGCCTAGCTTAACGCAACACAAATAGTAGCTCTCTCTTCAGCAAGAAAGAAAAAGCCAAGTTTGGTTAAACATAAAAAATACAGGTCAGTCTCTCTAGCCTCCTAACCTGATCTAAAGGCCCGTACACACGGTACAACTGTTGTACAACAACGGTCATACAACAGCTTGTTGTACGATAATTCGACCGTTAGTACGCGCGATTACAACACCCGACGTTCAACAGTTGTGCAACAGAAGTTGGCTGAGCAAACTAGAAAACTTTTGTTGGCTAACAAGCCGTTGTACGACTGTTGACTCATGTGTACAGAAGTTGGCTCAACAAAGTTGTAAGTGCTAAACACTAGAGTTGAGTGAACCCGGACATTTGAAAAAAAGTTTGGGTTCGGGTTCTGGGTTCGGGTACTTGATCCCGCCTGTTAAACAGCTGCAGGGCAGCCAATCAACAAGCGTTTCACTGGTTTGCCCTTAGAAGCCATCACAGCCATGCCTACTAATGGCATGGCTTTGATTGGCCAGTGCATCATGTGACCCAGCCTCTTTATAAGCTGGAGTCACTTAGTGCTGCATGTCACATGCTCTCAGGCTAAGGTAGGGAGAGGATACCGCCGGTGCTGTGAGGGACAGATTGCAGATATAATAACATCTCATCCTGCTTAACAGAACGATCTGATTGTGAACTAGGTAGAGATTACTACTACTGTACTACTGCTGTAAGGGACAGATTATTGTTCTAAAATCATCTCCTAGTTCTATAGGGTCAGGTTCCTGCTGTTGCTGTAAGGGACAGATTATTGTTCTAAAATCCTTTTACAGACCTCTAGCACTTTCCAGGACTTTTTTACAGTCATTTTTGTGCCGAAAAGTTCGGGTCCCCATTACTTCAATGGGGTTCAGGGTCAAGTTCGGGTCAAGTTCCGTACCGAACCCGAACTTTTTTGCGACGTTCGGCCGAACCCACCAAACGTGAACATCCAGGTGTTCGCTCAACTCTACTAAACACGCATACTCTGATCCCAGGAAGTGTTCAGTCGTATAACATGTGTTTGTAATTCACAAATCACATTCACCTGAACTTCCTCGTTATACGCTCATAACACATCACTACGTTCGGCTTTGTTGTACAACTACTTGACTCATGTCAGTACGCAAGACACAACCGCCAACAGCCAATTTTGGACAAAAGTTGAACGTGCGGTTGTACGACCGTTGCACCTCGTGTACGAGGCATTAGCTAGAACCTATAAATAACGTGTAGCGATATGACTAAAAATCAGGGTTACAATAATAACAAACTCAAGACCTGACGGCAGCACGAATGGATTGATAGGGTGCTTTCTAGTGACACGCTGTCATCACCATACGGAGTTTAGAAAATATAGGATTTTAAACGTAATTTCCGTCTGAGATGATGTGCTTCCTCCCTGTAGGTGGAGGATGATGACGCTGAGACATGTGATGCGGGCGAGCGCCATCCTAGGTGGGTGGTGCAGCGCGACGAGCGGCTCGCCAACTGATGTCTGATTGGCATCCTGTTATGACATGTTCTGATGTCGGCAGTAACGCCAAACCAGTTTCCTGTGTAGGCGGTGACAGCGTGGAACGCACGCCAAAACCATCGGACTGGAGGCCATGATGGGTCATCTGTGTAAGGTGTGTGGTTATTATTTCATTAGTATTTAAGCGCGGTGGAGATGCGGGTGCACATACCCCAGTCTGTCTTACAGCTTACCTCTGGTAAGGGTGTTTAACTATTCAAGGTGGTGGATACACTTCTCCGTGGTGGAACACTTTGAAGCACTGATTATTTTTCTACTATCACGATTTTCACATTTCTTTAACACTGGATATTTTTGGTGGACTTTATTAAGGACTTTTGTATTTATTCCTGGGTTGCTCCCAGGTCTTGAGTTTGTTATTATAGTAACCCAGATTTTTAGTCATAGCGCTACACGTTATTTATAGTTTGTCATTCACAAATACTGTTGGAGTTGTGGTGTCAGCTGCTTTGATTATTATCCTGGATGTGCAGTGTAATTTTTCTCATTTTTTCATTAGCTAGAACCCTCTTCCAGGTACTCATTTACACTTCCCTATCTTCTCCAGTATTGGCCAAATATGGGCAGTAATTCCCGATTGTCTTGAATGAGGCTATGCTCTTACACTAAAGGCGCCAGGAGTGCAACTCTCCAGCACAACATTTCCCTGATATCACTTCATACAAACTGCTGCATCAGGAACCTCATGCAGCTCCTCTCAGAGCCCTCTCTTTCTAGAATCTTCCCCTCAGTTGACTGGCTTTTGCAATTGTTGATAGGGAAAATTTAGGCTTGTGTAATGGACAAATTCAGTTTGCTTCTAGGTGCAATTCCACGTGCATTAGAGATACATTTTAAGACCATTAATGGTTTATTAACAGGTGCATTTGACCTGCAGTTTGCCTCCCTTTTCCAGAAATGTAACCGTCTTCTAAATTGCGCTAATCTGCTTCAAGCTGTGTTTGCATCCCAGTTGACTTTCCAATTTGATCCTCAGGGGAGGAACTTTCAGCTGGCGGTATGATGGTCCTGGCTGCCACAGTTTTGCACTTTCTGACAACATGGAAGATCGGATAAAAAACAACCCACAAAAACAGAGTGTAGAGTGAAACCAGAACAGGTGCAGGTTAAAGGAGTTCTATAGTCACAGCATAAACTTTAATTTTATAACATCAGCATTGTAATAACAAAACAAACAATGGTTAGACAATCCAATGTAAGCTTACTTGAGTGCTGCCTGTCTGCTGTTCATCTCTTTCCACAACTTCATGGATTCCCTGTATACGTTGCAGGGTCTCTTCTCATTTCTTTGGATTAATTTCCATTTCTAAGGACATATCCCATGGTACATTGCTGCCTGCAAGTTGTGATTCCTACACTGACTCCCCCTCCTGAAACTCCTGAAAACTGCAATGCCTACTCACAGGGCATAGTGAATTTGTGTCACAGAATTTAAAGAAGTAAATGCATGGGGATCTTCACAAAGTAAGTTTACAAACTTCAAGATTGTTTCGATTAAAAGGAGTAGGCAAGAAATACTTGAAATTTACATTTTCACTATAGATGTACTTTAACCACTTCAGCCCTGGAAGGATTACTGACCAGCACACTGTTTGCGATTCGGCACTGCATTGCTTTAACTGAAATTGCACGGTCATGTGATGTTGTACCCAAACTAAATTGACGTCCTTTTTTTCCCTACAAATAGAGCTTTCTTTTGCTGGTATTTGATCACCTCTGCGGTTTTTACTTTTTGCACTATAAACAAAAAAACTGACAATTTTGGAAAAAAAACTGTATTTTTTTACTTTTTGCTATAATACATATCCAAAAAAATATAAAAAAACAAATGTATTCATCAGATTAGGCTAAAATGCATTCTTCTACATATTTTTGGTAAATAAAATCACAAAAAGCATTTATTGATTGGTTTGCGCAAAAGTTATTGCATCTACAAACTATGGGAATCGATTTATGGAGTTTTTATTATTTATTTATTTTTTTTACTGGTAATGGCGGTGATCTGCGATTTTTATCGGGACTACGATATTGTGGCGGACAGATTGGACACTTTTGACACTTTTTTGAGTCCGTTGACATTTATACAGCGATCAGATCTAAAAATGGCCCCTGATTGCTGTGTAAATATCACTGACAGTGAAGAGGTTAACCTGTAGGGGATGATCAAGGGGTTAAGTGTGTGCCCTAGGCGTGTTCTAACTGTGTGGGGGCTGGGCTGGCAGGGGAATGACAGATGTAACTGATCCCGCTTACAGGGATCAGTAGATCTCTGCCATGTCGCCTGACAGAATGGGAAACTGCCATGTTTAAATTGGCGGTTCCCTGTTCTTCCTCTATAGTAGGCGATCGCGGGTCGCTGGCAGACATTGAGTCCGCCCGACCGGTGGCCACAATCACGGCGCGTGCGGTGGGCATGAGAGCTGCTCGAATCGCCGTTTGCATGTGGCGATTCGCGCAGCGGAGCCACTGTGCTGCAGTAATTGTACGCAAGGCGGTTGGCAAGTGGTTAACACAGTTATACTGAGAGACAAGAGATTTTCAATAGGTCTGATCAGTTTTACACACATAGCCCTGATGCTCTGGATTTAAAGTATATGTAAACCTAAATACTAAATTTATCTAAATAATTCTTTTTTGCCTTATAAATGTAGCTGTTCAAGGATTTTCATATTGGCATGAGCAAAAGCATTATTAAATGCCTGTTGATCCTGCTAGTTTTTGCTTTCAGGATGAATACCAGCTCCCAGTAATGCAGGTCAATCGTCTTCCTCAGGTGTAAACGAAATCCGCTGTAGTCCATGTCCCCTGTGGATTGATTGACAGCTGTGCTAACAATTTAGCAGATGAAAATGGAACATCCTGTAACTGTAACTGCCACTTTTGGAAGACAATTTGGCCTGTTAAAGAAAGTAGAAAAAGAGCGGATCTACTGATCTGCCTGGATCAACAGATAATAAAACCATTTTACCAGGGAACTCAGTCAAACGTGTATTGCTGTTTTAATGTTATTGACAGACTGCATCATATATGCCATTTTTAATTTTGCTCTTTGTCCCACTTTGAGGGTAATTTCAAAGTTAATTAATGACAAGGGCTGGGTCAAACCATAAAGCTGGCACAGAGGCTTACAATGGTTCCCTTCATATTAATCAATCTTATTTAATCTCCTGAGAGAAAGCAATTGAAAGTGGTGTGGTATGGAGCTGCTGCCTCTACTTGCCTGCACCTGGTCAGGTGAAGGCCAGTTAGTTAGATGAGAGAGGGTAGTAGAATTGGCTGCTCTTTGTAGTTACATGTGCTAAAAAGATGTGTTTTATTTGGTTTTCCGTGTGAAACAACTTCTATAGTGCTTACAAATAAACAGTAAATCACAAATGTATTATTTAAATTCCAAATAATTAAAGTGCACAGTGCTCATAAAAAGTCTGTGTTAGTGAACCAGTGAGCCAGTGAGTGACTTATCTTCCATAAGACAGTCCTCCAAGATTTGCCTTTTTCTTCGCAATAAATAAATAAATGAAGATAACAATAAAAATGTCTCCAGATAAATTAATTTAACCACTTCAGCCCCGGAAGGATTTCCCCCTTTAGGACCAGAGCACTTTTTGCGATTTGGCACTGCTCCGCTTTAACTGACAATTGCGCGGTCGTGCAACTTTGTACCCAAATTAAATTTGCTTCCTTTTTTCCCCCACAAATAGAGCTTTCTTTTGGTGGCATTTGATCACCCCTGCGTCACTTCTGATCACCGCTATAAACAAACAAAGAGCAATAATTTTGCAAAAAACACAATATTTCTTGCTTTTTTCTGAAATACAAATCCAAAAAAAATATAAAAAAACAAATTTATTCATCAGTTTTGCCCAAAATATATATACTTCCTCATATTTTTGGTAAAAAAAATTGCAATTGGCGTATATTGATTGGTTTGCGCAAAAGTTGCTACTTTTTAAAAACGATGAGAATTTATTTGTGGGGTTTTTATTTTTTTTAATATTTTTTACTAGTAATGGCAGCATTCTGCGATTTTTAGCGGGACTGCGATATTGTGGTGGACATGTTGGACACTTTTGACACTTTTTTTGGGACCATTGACATTTATACAGTGTTCAGTGCAATAAAAGTGCATTGATTACTGTATAAATGTCATTGGCAGGGAAGGGGTTAACACTAGGGGCGATCAAAGGGTTAATTGTGTTCCCTGGGAGGTGTTACTAACTGTATAGGGGCTGGGTTGAGTGGGGGAGAAGAGTGATTACTGCTCCCATATACAGGAAGCATACGATCACATTCCTTCTCCCCTGTCAGAATGGAGATCTGTGTGTTTACACACATGGGTCCCGTTTTTTCACTGTGGGGGAGCAATCGCAGGTACATCGAGTCCGCCCTACCCGCTCCCTGGCTCCCCCTCTACACAGTGAGTGTGCGAGCATGCCTCCGGCGGTGCATGCGCGCTCACATTCTGCGATCTCGCAGCCGCCGTCAGGTGACGTGATATCGAACCATGTTGCCGCAGTGAATGCATGGCAGGCGTTCGCCAACTGGTTAACTAATCAAAATTCAAAATCCATAACCAAAAGCAAACAGTTCATTCTCATATTAAAAATTCATAAAAGTTCGTATAAAGTGACTGGTGTTCTTCCAGCTTGCAAAGTGGTGCTTGTGCTCTGGTAATCCCCTTATGAAAATCCACTTACCAGAAAGAAGTGCCCACTAGGGGGTGTCCCGCCTTCACAGTGTAAGCCACTGGGTAGCTTCTTTGGTCTGTGCCTGCGGTGCTGTCCTCTGTTTAACCATCCAGCCCCTCCACGCAGTCTCTTCTACTGCCACTTCCAGCAATGTCCATTGAGAATGAACTGTTTGCTTTTGGCTATGGATTTTGAATTTTGATTAGCTAAATTAATTTATCCAGAGACATTTTTATTTTTATCTTCATTTACTTGTAAGCACTATAGAAGTGGTTGCACATATGTAACACAGAAAACCAAATAACACACATTTGTTTATCACATATAACTACAAAGAGCAGTCAATTCTACTACCCACAGTCATCTAATAAGTTAATCTTTTGCTTAAATGGCCAGATGCTGGACATATGCATCTATGGACTGATGAGGTTTCTGTGCTGTGAGTGCCCTCACTGTGCGTTCCCATCACAGTGACTGAGCTGTCATATCTCTTGTCATGATTGGAAGATGGTGGTATGGGCTCCTGATTATGTGACCACAGTGATAACCAATAACAGTGGTCCCCACCTGGGCAAATAGACCCCCTTAAGGAGAAGCTGGGGCTGGGTGGGAGATTGCTCTGTCACCCTTGGTGTTAAAAATTGTCCCAACCCCTTCTATGTGTTATTTGTGGGGAAACATAAAAAGGCATGGAATTAAAGGATTACAGTAAATGCTATTATTACCTGTATTAATTACATAAAGTTTACAAAATCTTACAAACTTAATTATTGTGGTAATTTTGGGAAATTAACTTACTGTATGTCTATCTATATACCTGAAAGCATCCTGTACATTCTAAAAGCAATCAAACTAGCTAAATTACAACTGGCTGTACCATCTCTCTAATTATCTGATCAGCCACATACCTCACATGTTGACTTGAACATCTGCATTATACAGTAAGATTATAAGTAATGTAATAAGTACAATTGTAAGTGATATACATTGGGCACATCATCAAATTGCCCATCTTTTGGAGACCAGAAATGTGTGGTCTACATAGTAATAAGCCATAGATATTTTATGATGTCCGTAAGAAAGTTAATGTGTGACCCCTTAAGTGTAATCATATTCCACCAACAACAATCCACAGATTGCCCAAGGACAGCAAGGAAGAGGAACTGACCGAGGTTACACAGGCTGGCAGGGTCTGAATATCTTAGTATGCATAGGGATATGAAAATGGCAGCTGGAAATGCCACCCCTGGCAGTCCTGTCATCCTAGGCCGTGCATTACGTTGGCTATGCAGGAATCCAATCCTGTGTATTATGTAGTAATGAAGCTAAATAATGGCAATATAATGGGCTTAATTTACTAAAAGCAAATAGACTGTTGACTTTGCAAGGTAATCATCCCTTAACTTAGTCAATGTGGTGAAAATACCCATTCAAATGCAAGTAAAATACAAAAAAAACTAAATATTTTTTCGTGCACAGGATTGGATGATAGAAGTCAGTAAAGTGTCACTTTGTTAACTAGCCTAAGGGAAAATTCCCCTGCAAAGTGAACAGCCTCTTTGCATTTAGTAAATCAACCCCAATGTACAGCTTATTGGTCAAACTGAACCTGCTACCTTAAAATGCTTGCATATGCTGCAATTCACTAATCAGTTAAAATAACATGTTTCTGCTGAATGTTTGTCAGTATCCAGATTCCTATTACACTGTAATAATAATTTCCTTCTGGCCACAGCCATGTTGAATACTTTTTTACAGTTTCCAGACACATAGCAATGTTATGTAGTTCAACTTAATACAGCCTCTGTGCAGCATAAAACAATAGATATCTACAACATGTAAATAAACTGCACCAAAAGTGTTGATATCTTGATGATGATGTATGAATTGGCAAAAGTGATTTCTGCAGTTTCTGAGTTGGCCTGTTCAATACAAACCAAACTTCCCATAAGCTGTAAGATTCAGTGGTTATTTGCCTCTGGCCTGATTAAAGAACACAATATGTAATCTGCCATATTTTCCAGCCTTTGTTACAGTACTCAAAAGACATGCAGCCCTCCTATTCCAAGCTAACCTATACAGGCATTGTTCCCGGGCTAGACGTTCCTACAGTGCCCTTGGTCCTCAACACTATTTATGAATAGTCTGAGTTGATCTGTAAGTTAAACTCTTAAAGGATATTGTTTTACTTTGGTTTGCAACGTATTATTTGTTAATTATTTAGAAACATTGTTGTTCATATATATCTTTTGCAGACATAAGGATTGCACTCGCTCCTGAGGAAGTGAATTTTCACGATACGCGTAGAGCATATTACGATGCGATCCCTTTTGTTTTTATGTATTTAGTTATTTGTTTTTACATCAACTTATGTTCATCATAAATCAATACCACCATGACCTTTTTTACAAAATAGTTCTTACATTTTATATCCCCATGAGTGCTATGGTTTAACTGTACTATTGGTGTATGCATTTATTTGAAGAAGTGTTTCAAGTATGATGTAATATAGATTTTTGCTGACTAGAGTATGCAATAAAATACTTGTTTTAATATGAACCTACTTTTCTGTAGATGTATGTATACCATGTTTATATGTATTATATCAATGGTTGGTTACATACCTCACACAAAGTCCCAAACCTTCCTTTTTGTTCTACTCAAAAGACATATTTTATATATACTGTAGCTGTGCCTAGAGTTGGACTTTAAGCACAAATGACAATGTTGTAGTATTCCCATCCTTTTTTACCAGACAGTGACCACATAAACAATATAATTATCTGATCATGTACCACAATTGACCAGATAAATGTAAGTTTGTAATGACATCACAGGGGGGCGTAAATCTTCCTGAGTTTAAAACCTAATACACACGGGCCGAGTGTCGGGCGACTTCAGTCAATTAAAACCGTCTGACATTCGGCCCGTGTGTATGGCAGTCGGTCTGACAGAAGCTGGCATTTTGGCTGGCTTCTGTTGGACAAGCATGCTGGAAAACCAGCAGCCGACCAGCTCCTGATCAGCACTCTCAGCCAACGGCTGAGAGCACTGACCAAAGTGTTCTGGCGGGGGAGCCGTCCCGGTGTCAAAACATAATAGTACAGCTGGGGAGATCGCTGTACTAACATCAGATTGTTAGTACAGCAGCTCCGACTAGAGCTGTCAGTTTATTTTTTGTTCAACCCAGCTAGTGGTGTCTACTAGGGTTTAGGCTGTCCATACAGGGGGTGATTTACTAAAGGTGGTGGTGCACTCAGAATCTATGCAGAGCTGCACCAGATTTTTTAAGTTCTCGTTTTAGTAAATAACCCCCCTACTGATTTTGGTCAGTGTGAAATTTTGGTCAGTGTGTGTGTGTCCATGCCTGCTCAACAAAAGTCAATCATTTGATCGACTTCTGTTGAAGGGACATCTTGGAAACATTTTCTCAAGCAGCAGCTGCAGCCAATTGCCTGCAGCTGCCGATTAGTGTATTTTCTATCAGTGTATCCTTGTTTGTGTGGATGGGAAAATCTATTAGGTTAGCAGAACAAAAAGATAACAATGTATGACCAGCTTTAATCAAATAGGCAAATGTACATTTATAAATAGCTCTTGTTCGCATCAAAGAGCACTTCCAAGAAATCTGCTGGCCTTTGAAACTCTGACTTTGAGACGTAAGGGATTGATTTACTAAAACTGGAGAGTGAAAAATCGGGTGCAGCTGTGCATGGTAGCCAATCAGCTTCTAACCTCATCTTGTTCAATTAAGCTTGTTCATATTCTCCCTGTGCCTGTGTGGGTTTCCTCCGGGTACCCCTGTTTCCTCCCACACTCCAAGACATGCTGGTAGGTAAAATGGCTCCTGTCTAAATTGGTCTTAGTATATGTGTGAATGTGAGCTAGGGACCTTAGATTGAAAGCTCCTTGAGGGTAGGGACTGATGTGAATGTACAATATATATATGTAAAGCGCTGCGTAAATTGACAACGCTATATAAGTACCTGACATAAATAAAAAAATAGATATAAAAAAAGTAATTTCGCTTGCATATGATTGGATCGTGAAGGTCATTTCATTTACTAAACTAAGGGGAAATTCCCTTGCAAAGTTTACTAAATGCAAATAACAAGGGAAGGGGATTTTCCCTTAGCTTAGTGAATGTGGTCAAAAATTCACTTTGCAAAGAATACTAGAGTTGAGCGAACCCGAACTGTAAAGTTCGGGTCTGTACTGAACTTTCGGGTGTCCGTGTCCTGAGCCCAAACGTTTGAGAAAAAGTCCGGGTTTGGATTCTGGGTTCTGGTATTTTATCACGCATGTTGAATAGCTGCAGGGCAGCCAATCAACAAGCGTTTCACTGGTTTTCCCTAGAAGCCATCACAGCCATGCCTACTAATGGCATGGCTGTGATTGGCCAGTGCATCATGTGACCCAGCCTCTATATGAGGCTGGAGTCACAGTGCTGCATGTCACATGCTCTCAGGATAGTTTAGGGAGAGAATGCTGCTGGCGCTGTGAGGGACAGATTGTGAGAGACAGATTGCAGATCTAATAACTAGGTAGAGATTACTACTACTGCTTTGAGGGACAGATTGCAGATCTAATAACTAGGTAGAGATTACTATTACTGCTTTGAGGGACAGATTGCAGATCTAATAACATCTCATCCTGCATTACAGAACGATCTGATACTGGACTAGGTAGAGATTACTACCGCTTTGAGGGACAGATTGCAGATCTAATAACATCTCCCATTTTTCTTCCTTTTGCAGCCCTCTAGCACTTTCCAGGACTTTTTTACAGCCATTTTTGTGCCGAAAAGTTCGGGTCCCCATTGACTTCAATGGGGTTCGGGGTCCAGGGTCAAGTTCGGGTAATGTTCGGTACCGAACCCGAACGTTTCCGCGAAGTTCGGCCAAACCCGCTGAACCCGAACATTCAGGTGTTCGCTCAACTCTAAAGAATACCCAATCACTTGCAAGGAAAACAACCAAACCTTGCAAAGAAGACAGCCAATTTACCTTTAGAAAATAACTCCTATGAGCTTTATGCAACATAGTGAAATAATAGATTACGTAATGTAAATATTTAATGACATAGTGTGAAGATTAATGGTTTGTGCTGAAATATAGCAACCAGAAATCAGCTTTTAAGTAGTACTGAAGTCTAAATATCTAATTTAAAAAAGGGGTTGCTCTAGGTTACTGTATAGTTTCTTGAAGTTTATTATTAAAAAGATTTATACGTATGTGTCTTTATCTCGCTTTCATTAGGCGGTGGCTAAAATGGGCATCATATAATACAGGATTTGTTAACAAAAGCATCCATATTATTTAAAATTCCTATGATATTAAAAGATCTTCTGTATATAACTATATGATTTTGTATAAATACATGTCTGATTTCCACTGGGACAAGTAATAAGTGTAATGTCTATAATGTTTACACCAGTTCTTTTTGCACAGCATATACAGTATGTAACAATCACATTCTCACAATTTTTGCAATTGTACATGTACAACCTGTGCAAAATTTGACATAAAGCATAGAAATTATTGTTGCTCATTTTCATTTGTTTTCTATCGCTAAAGAAAATTTCAAATAAAATTTTTAGAAATTGATTGTAAAATAAATGTTGTGTTTTACATTTTGCTCTGCAGGGAGTTAATGAGATGGCTGCTGACATAAAAGACATATAGAGCTATTAAAAGGAAACATAAAAAAAATGTCTATGGAGCTGTTAGAATTCTCCCTGAAGACCATCACATAATTTTAAAATATATTTGTAAACCATATTAGGGCCAGGTTATCCTTTAATTTGTTGCAGATTGCATTTTGAGGATACACTCACAAGACTGAGACAAAAGGTTCACGCTGTACTTATGAACATTTTAGTAATGAGGCCATAATAATGCCTGGAAGGCTTTCTGACTGTCTGATTTAAAGATCGCTAAACATATGATTTACAGCTGGGTTCGAGTTTCCATTTTCCAAATATGAATTATATGTTACATTACTCTGTATTGTCTGGAGAGCATGTCATGAAGAGCACATGGTTGGGTTTTCACTTTAAAATATGTCAGGTCACCTTATAATTACTAGCCTAGTTTAAAAAGAATTTTTATCCTGGCTCTTCAGGACCTCAATCATGTGGACAGAAATTCTGTAATGAACGCTTAGCACTAGGAAGCCGTTTATATTGTGAATACTGAAGGGCTTCACAGGGCTTTCTGTCAACAGCTTCACTGACCTGGAGAATCTGATGATCTGAGATCAGTTTCTGCACACACATTCCCAGCAGACGTAGGCCTGGCTGTCCTTGATTGCAAGCCGAGATGGCAGCTTGTTGGATCCTAAGGTTCTCCACTGTGGGAGGCAGCTTTGAAGAAGGAAAAACATGAGCAGTCTTTTCAGAAGTGTTTGGTTTTGTAAATATCTCATTACTCGCACAGCCTAAATAAACACCCCAAAAAGGCAGCTTATTAAAAAAGTGCAAAAGCTTATAATCAAATGGTTAAATTCCAACGGCAGTTAAAGTGGAACTAAAGTCTAAAAGCCTAAGTCTAAAAACTACCAGCAAGCAGGCTCTTTATTGCAGAATAGACATGCAATCTATTTTCTGCAATAATATAAACCTACCAGCTTGCTTGCTATCTTCTGTAGAATGTACACTGAGCTGTCCAAGCGCAGCTCAGTTTACATTTTGGGACAGCACCTGTGTGCAAGGATGACTGAACTCCTGCACATGGGCAGTGACATCAACCTGCACCAGCCAATCAAGACAGCCAAAGACTGGCACTCAAAAGAAGCTGGGGAGAAGAAGCCATTGCCAGTGAGGGAGCTTGAGGGCATCAGACCATTGAAGCAGGTAAGTATTGCAGACTTTGGTTCTGCTTTAATAAAGAAACGTTAAAAAAAAATGGTTAAAGTCCAACGGCAGTTAAAGTGGAACTAAAGTCTAAAATTTAAAAACTACCAGCAAACAGGCTCTTTATTGCAGAATAGACATGCAATGTATTTTCTGCAATAATATAAACCTACCAACCTGCTTGTTATCTTCTGTAGAATGTACACTGAGCTGTCCAAGCGCAGCTCAATTTACATTTTGGGACAGCACCTGTGTGCAAGGATGACTGAACTCCTGCACATGCGCAGTGACATCAACCTGCACCAGCCAATCAAGACGGCCAAAGACTGGCACTCAAAAGAAACTGGGGAGAAGAAGCCATTGCCAGTGAGGGAGCTTGAGGGCATCAGACCATTGAAGCAGGTAAGTATTGCAGACTTTGGTTCTGCTTTAATAAAGAAATGTTAAAAAAAAAATGGTTAAAGTCCAATGGCAGTTAAAGTGGAACTAAAGTCTAAAGTTTAAAAACTACCAGCAAACAGGCTCTTTATTGCAGAATAGACATGCAATGTATTTTCTGCAATAATATAAACCTACCAGCCTGCTTGTTATCTTCTGTAGAATGTACACTGAGCTGTCCAAGCGCAGCTCAGTTTACATTTTGGGACAGCACCTGTGTGCAAGGATGACTGAACAGGAGTGACATCAACCTGCACCAGCCAATCAAGACGGCCAAAGACTGGCACTCAAAAGAAGCTGGGTAGAAGAAGCCATTGCCAGTGAGGGAGCTTGAGGGCATCAGACCATTGAAGCAGGTAAGTATTGCAGACTTTGGTCCTGCTTTAATAAATAAATGTTAAAAAAAAAGCATTTGTTCGGTATGAGATCAATTAAAAAAATAATGCTTTAACTACAATATTAACCTGCACTCTGTCCTCCATGAAAGCTCAGCTCAGGAAAACAAGGGCCCTGCTCAATATGTAGCCAAATAGAGGCTATATGAGAAAGACATGTATACTGAAAAATAAAATAAAACGGTGGAAAATTGCACACACTTGTGGAATGGCGACAAACTCCGGTACTTAAAAATCTTTAAAAATGATTAATGGTTACCAGGTTAGAGGTGCAGAGGAGCTCTTTTGCTAGAATTATTGCTCACACTCTGGCGATCGCGGCGATACCTCACATGTGTGGTTTAACACCGTTTTAATATGCGGGCGCGACTTACGTATGCGGTTTCTTTGCTGAGCAAGCTCACTGGGACGGTGACGCTTCAAAAAAAATTATTGATTTTCTTTTATTTTATTTATTTATTTCTATTAGCACTGTTCCTTTAAAAAAAAAATTCTAATCACTTTTATTGCTATCACAAGGAATGTAAACATCCCTTGAGATAGTAATATGTCAGGGGACAGGTACTCTTTATGGAGGGATGGGGCGTCTAAAAGGCCCCCCCAACCCCTTCTTTGCACTTCACAGTATTCAGATCACCAAAAACGGTGATTCTGAATATTGTCATTTTTTTAAAACCAGAGACATTGTGACATCGCTTCCAGAATTTGACGGAGGAGACCCGATCAGAGCCGATTCCGGCTTCCTTCAGGTCTCCTTCTAGCCGGCGGACGCGCCTGATCAGAGCTCCGGTCTCCCGGGGGGACGGGAGGCCGGAAAAAAGCAGTGGAAAGCGGCGGGAGGCGGGGATGTCCCCTCCTGCCCCCTGGGATAACGACCGAGCGGCTCCCGTGCCGGATCAGCCATTATCGCTGGATAGCCGACCGCCCGCTCTAAAATATGGTACCGGATATAGCCTGCAGCTGCAGGCTATATCCTGATACCTCCACTTAAAGCAGCCACCTTTTATATAGGGCGATTCACATTAAGTGATTAAATCCACTGATCTGGCTTTTTCCCAAAGCATTTACAGTCAAGGCATGCCATGAATAATAACTGTCACAGATGCTTGAAACTCTCAAGCCATTAATTGGCTGGTGTCATAGCTGATCACATGTGCAACACCATGACAACAGCAGAACAAACAGAGGATAAGCTGGCAGTTTCCTTGACTGTAAAGGATTGGTAGGGTTTAGTTCTGCTTTAAGGCAAAATAATGGCATGATAAATTACTAATAATTTGTGGGCAGGTCAAGGTGACAAGGTGGTCACCACATCCTCCATGTTTTCCCTCTTCGTTCAGTGCCAAGCAAGGGTTACATGAGAGGCCATAGTGGGTTCTTCTGGACTACACTAGGCACTTTGTTTAGGGTCACTGCACTACACCTGGGGAACCTTTACTTGAGACATGCTCACAACCCGGACAGATGATTAACATGAATAAACTCGGATATACTCTTTTGATGTCATATACACCAACACGGTCACTTGTGCATTTAGGAGGGACATGCAGAGCCAATGCCCTCTCCATCTGTCCAGCATATTTCTGCTAACTCACTCCCAGTAATGGTATGGGGTCCCACCATAGGCTAGCACAGACTCCATGCATGCACTGACTTAACTCTTCCTCTTCCATACCTGTGTACAGGATGAGAGCCCTGGCAGTGTAGATCTGTGCCTGTTGCTATGAGAGATGGATCACGGCCAAAGCAGTGCCAACAACATCTCCCTTACTGCAAGAGGCTATCTTACCTGCCACATGTACACACTTAATGAAAGGCTGCTAGAAAAACCTTCATTACCCTTGGTAACCACCTGGAATTTCACACTGCATTAACTCCTTGTACTTCTGTCTTCATACCCCAGTTCATCTAGTGACACAAGCTGTAGACTATGTGTGCCGGTTACATGCATTGCACCCCTTTAGTATCTTCAGACCAGGCAAAGACAAAATTTCAAATATTTTACTTCAAGAATAAGTTAACACAATGGCAGAGACAATTAACAGTCCAAGATAAAGTGCCAACATTTGCTAATATCCCTAGTCCCTAACTTCATGCTGCCCCTGTTCGAGCAAAAGTCCAATACTGGTTGAGTCCATATCTGGAATCTAGTTCTGACTTTGGCATGATACTGGCCATCCAGACTCTGGCATCAGGCAGTACATCTCTCTAGCACCCTCTCTGGGTCTGGACCTCCATCCCTTTTATATCACACAGGATTGGGGGTTGCACTAAGCAAAAACCAGCCAATAAAATCCCAGAAATTACAGCTAACCCCTCAATTCCCGCTGGGGCAGCGGTAACCACTACCTGCCTACAAGTTGTTCAGCTAATAACTGAAGAAATGAAAAGAGGAAATTGTGAAGTACATGACCTCCATAAAAGAATAGTTAGCAGTATCTTGTACGCACTGGACAATCATCTACAAAGTAAGGAAATATCATTGGTTCACATATATTACAAGTATTTGCATGAAACAGTACAGTGTATGTAAGCTCAGTCACCAAAATCTTATTCAGACCTTAATATGTTTATGTGATTTCAAAAGTAATTTTCAATATTTTTAAATCTGCAAATGTCATTAAAAAACAACTGGTGATCCTGTTATTCTGGTCCACATTCATCTACTTCCTGTTATAGGAGGACAATGCTTTGTTTGAGGGTTGGCACTGTTTAAATTGTAACTCTGTACCCACACCTCTGATGAGGTCTATATGGGGAAAAAATGGGATGTACATTGTTCAGTCTGGATTGTGAAGGTATTTGACAGACACTTCAGAGAAATCCCCCAGAAATGTAATTTTCTGCTTGTATGATTGGCTCAGTAACTTCCCCAGACCTACAAGCAGCTTTTTAGGCATCTCCTGCAATAGGAATTGCATTTTGGTCAGATACTTCCTAAGGGTTAAAGCGGTATTAAACCCAAAACTAAAGATGTAATAGTAACACACCTCCTGTATTATACAGACACCACTCTGGATGAAGAAGCACAGGGGCCAAGTGTTAGATGTATTGGCAAATTTAGATACATTAACAAATTGAAGACAAACTCCTGCTCACACTTTGTAATCAGTTACAGCAAACAGTTTTTTTTCCTTTGGGATAACTTTTATCCCAAAAGGAAAAAAAACAGTTTGCTGTAACTGATTATAAAGTGTGAGCAGGAGTTTGTCTTCAATTTGTTAATGTATCTAAGAATCCAAGGAAGCTCACCACTCCAGGTGAAAGGAGGAACGCCCAATGGACCTAGGTGGGTGCTTGCCCCGGCTCCCTACCGCATACACAAAGGGAAAAGAAATTGATGCGCACCACCATATGGTCCAAAGTCCTTTAATGAGACATCCCAAAAAGCATCACAGGACCAGAATGCACACGGTAGGCGCGTTTCTTGCACGTGAAGTGAGAAACAAGAAATGCGTCTACCGTGTGCATTCTGGTCCTGTGATGCTTTTTGGGATGTCTCAATAAAGGACTTTGGACCATATGGTGGTATGTGGCAATTTATTTTCCCTTTGTTAATGTATCTAAATTTTCTAGTTACATTATATATATATATATATATATATATATTTATATTATATTATATTATATTATATTATATTATATTATATTATATTATATTATATTAATAAATAAAAGCTGGTCATTTTAAGCACCCCTGCTAGTGTTAAATGGTTTCTCTCATCCATGTAAACTGCTACATTTGCAGGGGAACATATTCTTTTGAACAATAACAGATATACTGGCCAAATCACCTGATGAAAATAGAAGAAAGAAAGCCTAAAAATGAAAATGAATGCAGCCATCTCATATAAGAATTGGTAAGCTGCAAAATAATAAATGTTTGCTTTTGGGTTTCATACCGCTTGAACTACTTCTAAAAGTATGCAGACTCTGGATTTTCTCAATAAAGGGTAAGGGGATTTTTTTCTCAACAAGAAGTGAAGTTACACTTTAAAGAGCAATACACAGACATGGTTGCCATCAGTAGGTACCCCACCATAAGAAATACCATGCAGTTATGCATACAGATAGGAAATACATGCACATGGGCTGCAGGTCATCATCAACACTGAGAGGCAGCAACAATTTAGAAAAATCATAAAAACAAGTATTCTGTCTAAAAAAGGCAATTGTTTATGATATGCAGTGCTTTAGCAAACTAAATGTGATTCGGTTAGGATTTAAACATACGTTAATACAAACCATGTTTACAGTGTCTGTCTATTTCCATTAAAATCTATATATTATTTATAGTTTCCTGAGTTGTGGCTTTTCCCTCTGCTATCTTAAGTTTCTCTGCCTGAAAAAATATTTTAAAATGTTCAGTGGGCGCTATTTATGAACCACAGCAAATTGTACATGCTGACCTTATTACCTGTGCTAAATTGATTAGTATCCCAAACCCACACAAACTTGTAAAGTATTCTTTAGCTTTGCACCTGCTGTGTCTCGTGTCAACCTAGATTTCCTCTTCCTCCACAAAACCAACACATTCATAAATATCATGTAACATGTTTTCTTTGCGATCCATCATCACTCTGGAGAGAGTTACATAAAGATTGACCTTTCCCTCTCGCTGGTGTAGTAGGGCTGAGGAGCCGATGAAGGAACTACATAGAA
>BLSH010386158.1:415427-425740 GCA_018402905.1 Glandirana rugosa | reverse complement strand
ATCCATATATTTATTTACATTTTGACTATATTTATTACGTTCGAGTAGTTTTTTACTATATTTTTAATAAATTTGTTACACGTTTCGTTACTTTCCATTCATCTCAGTATTTTTCAGTATATAATATTGTAGTCAAGTAGTCCTATTCATTAGAGGGTTCTTTACCTCTTTTAATTCTTCTCTTCGTTCGCTGTGGGACGAACTGTCCATTATTTGTCAGGTTATAGGGTGACCCCTGTTTGCACTTCAAAAAGGAGATTACCCTAAGTTCTTTTTTCACGAGAACACATCTCAACTCGCTTGTGGACCTTCAAGCCCAAGACGACCGTGCGATCGTTCGGGTTCCGTCCGGACCCGGACCCGGACTTTGTCCCGAAGTTCGGACGGACCAGCAGAACCCGAACTTCCAGGTGTTCGCTCAACTCTACACAAGAGCACTTTTTTCTTGAATCCCATTAGAGGAAAAACTTCACGTTTGTCCCCAGTGGGATATTGGACTGTTTATTACCTGTCAAGCAGGGTGTCGCTTGCTTCTCTTCTTAATTTTCTCCATTTCTTGGGAGATTACTTATCCTGATGAACTGATGTTATAATATATGACTTTTTATGACTCTACTTACCTTTCATTGCTTTGCACATTGTTTAAATAATTTTTATATCATTTTTTGATGAGCTTGCATTATTTATATCAGTTTTACATTTATTTATATACCTATATTGTCCATTCACTAATTTGCATTTGCAGAAGCAGCGCTGATACACTTCTATTTCAGTTAATCTATTGGATGTGGGAACACATTTTAGTGGCAGCGGCAGCCTATTTTTAGTTTTTATTTTGCTTCTCATTCCTTAAACACTAGGTGGCAGCGCACACAGATTTCCTTGTATTTAGTGATTTCTCATAGCTTTTACCCAGAGGCGCTCTGATAGGACCCTATCCATTACCCTTTAGAGGGGGAGGGGGGCTCAGGGTTCAACAGAGGGGGAGGAGGTGGGATTACAGGGCTCAGAGTTGGGTATTTGGGGTATTTGGGAGAGAGTGTGAGCAAGTGTGGGTTCTGGGGGGGGGGGCCAAGGAGGAGGAGGAAGCTGACCTATGGGTTTGGGGATATTATCACCAGCATGTTTTATGTATGGGTACATGTCTCATTTTCAATAAAAGGTATGCAGTAGCCTTGGTAGATGCTTTATCCTTTTTGGTTATGCAGGTTTTTTGGATGCATCTCCCCATATTTAGGGTTTGGGCACTGTAACCTACCTGCACTCCCAGGATCTCATTCTTTGTGGGTTTTTTTAAGATAAGACACTATTCTTGAGAGCTTAAGGCTACTTTCACACTGAGGTGGACAGGGCGTCAGTGGTAAAGCGCTGTTCGTTTTAGCGGGGCTTTACTGCTGTTATAGCTGCGCTTTGGTGCCGCTTTTCGGGCAGTTGCGGGACGCTTTTAACCCCCAAGAAGGGGTTAAAAGCGCCCGTGTTGCGGTGCTTCGAAAGCGGTGCCCATTCATTCCAATGCTGCTTGTAGGTCTTTTTTCCCATCCTGCAAGTGCACTGCCCCAGTGTGAAAGCACACAGGCTTTCACACTGGGGAGGATTGAGAGGCAGTTTTACAATGCTTTACAGGCACTATTTTTAGCTCTAAAGTGCCTGAAAACTGCCTCAATGTGTAAGGGGTCTAATTCTTTTGTGTCTACCTGGCAGCACAGTTTGTCCTGTCATCTCTCCTGCTTTTCTTTTCTCTCTCCCTAATCTGTGTTCAATCAGCACGGACTGTTTTATTCCTGTTGTTTCCTTCCCCCATCAGCAGCAGTAAAACTCACTGATTATCAGCACAGTGTTGAGAAGGACAACTATGCAGAGCAGGGTGAGATTGTGCCCTAATGAATTTTAAACAGTATAGACACCTATTTTCCACATAGCTATACCTGCAAAAGGGCCAGCATAAAGTAATCTAAGGGACTCTATGTTCTTACTAAAGTTCAATTTTAATGTCTGCTTTATTCTCGCAGTTCTTTTACTCCCTTCTTTTGGTTCTTCTTCTATTTTAAAGAGGCAATAAATCACAATTTAAACATACAATGCTCTATTTTTGAATACAAGAAACACAAAAATAGAAAGGACAAAAAATTGACTATAAAATGTAAGAACCTCTGTCACTCTGTCAAGTTACTATTGCTGTAAAGAGATTTTCCTGCACAACCTCTCCCAGGAAGTAAGTGGAAATATCTCCAGATTTAAGATAAATACCACCTCTTACAGCTGGTACCAGAACAAGTGTCCCCATTGTGAGATATTCCCATCTTCTCATTACCCAATGGATTGCCCCTCTTTTTCGCTTCGAATGACAATAGTACCCAAAACAAAGAGTGAGGTTAGATTTCCCAACAGGGACACAGACAGTAATTATTAATAAACCCTTTCCTTCTTACCTTCCAACCCTTCCCTATTATTGCTACAAAGTTTACCCCAACTGAAAAAAATTGTACATGTGGTCCTCTCATCTGTCCTGCCAATGTTTTACCAGATAAGAAGTGAGGGACACTCTTCAACAGCAACATACACAGAAATAAAAGAAGTACAATAACAAAAGCTAGAAGCCTGACAGATTTTTATTGATATCTGTTGTACATACCTCAAGTAAAATGTTGTCACTGATGCAGAATCTAAGGTGTCATCTCTCCAATGATGTGCTTGGTGACAATAAAACCTCAAAGAAGTTTCTAATCCTTCCCATTCTATCCAAAACAAAAAACATGTTTTTGGATTGACATACACTTTGACTGCCTCCCGCCCACCGTATTGTCAAATCACGGCCGGGCGGCGGCACTCTCATTCTGGGAGGGTGGCATATGACATCCTCCGCCTCTCACCGAGCATGCACACCCGCTGTGTCCCCAGGACACAGTGCATCACCAGTCCCAGTAAAGAGCCAATGACGGGGCTCTTTACCCTTCTGATCAGCTGTGTTCAATCATAGCTGATCACATGTAAACAAGGAAATGCTGTTTTTTGGCATTCATCTCCTCATGCTGACACTGCGTGAGGAGAGGACAGCCGATCAGCAGCATTTCCTCACAGGGGAGATTTGCACAGATAATCAGGGCACTGATCATCAGTGCCCTGTTATCAGTGCAGCCCCAACATGCCAATCAGTGCCCAGCAGTGATGCCAGCCAGTGCCCATCAGTGATGCCAATCAGTGCCCATCAGTGGTGTCGATCAGTGCCCATCACTGATGCCAGCCAGTGCCCATCAGTGATGCCTGTCAGTGCTGCCTTTCAGTGCCTGCTCATCAGTGCTGCCTATCAGTGCCCATCAGTGCCATCAATCAGTCTCCATCAGTGCCACCTATCCATGCCACCTATCAGTGCCCATCAATGCCCCCTATCAGTACCCATCTGTGCCACCTATCAGTACTCATCAGTGCTGCATATCAGTGCCACCTATCAGTGCCCATCAATGCCACCTATCTGTGCCCATCAGTGCCACCTATCAGTACTCATCAGTGCTGCATATCAGTGCCACCTATCAGTGCCCATCAGTGCCGCTTCATCAGAGCCACCTCATCAGTGCCCATCAGCGCAGCCTATTAGTGTCTGTCAGTGCAGCCTCATCAGCCCACATCAGTGAAGGAGAAAAATTACTTATTTACAAAATTTTATAACAGAAAATAAGAAAAACCTTTCAGTCTTTTTTCGCTTTTTTTAGAAAAAGAAAAACAGTGGTGATTAAATATCCCCAAAAGCAAGCTCTATCTGTCTCAAAAAATGATAACACATTTGTTTGGGTGCAGTGTTGCATGATCCCGCAATTGTCATTCAAAGTGCGACAGTGCTGAAAGCTGGAAATTGGCCTGGGCAGGAAGGGGGTAAAGGTGCCCAGTAGGCAAGTGGTTAATGTCACAAGAGCAGTATCTTAAGATAACAGCAACATACTGCATTTATCAACTGTATCCCATTCTAATGATCAAAAAACATTGGATACATTCAACTCTTTGTAAGGGGAAGGTGGCTTAATAGGTAAAAATGTGGAGACTACAATGAATCATTCATTCTGGTCCCATTGTCCGCTAACAAACATTGTTTTCTTTTTAGAACCAAGTCTGTTTTACCGATTCAGGCTTAAAGTCTTTTCACTGACACATTTTAGCACATGGTTTAAGCTGAATTCTGCCAACTGTAATGAAAATGACAGAAAAAAAGAAATCCTACCAAAGATGAGTGGGCAGTTCCGCAATCCTTTTCTATGAATCATAAGGTCATTACAAGACAAGCTGACAAAGAAATGAGTATTACTGTACAATATATTTTATAAGTTATTGTCCAAAAAAAAAAAAAAAAGACATGGAAAACCATAACCTTTGGACCCACAAGTGACTTTGAAGCAGAATTGTGGACTTCTAGTCCAAGTAGAAAAAGGAGGAATGTGTCTAAAACTCTTTTTTCATTTTATTCTGAATTACTACACAGTCTTTATTCTCTCATATTCTAAGGTTTCATGGGACATGCATAACTCCCCAGTTTGCCAATTATGAAGGTGTGGACAGTTAAACAAGTAATGTCTATATATCAGTTAAATCTCACAACTACTCATCCAAATTTTGACAGCATACATTTGGGAATTATTCCATATGTTAGAGATCCTGTCCCAGTATGGTTAGAAAAAAGGGATATTTTTATGTATCTTTGGATGTTTAATAGTATCTTCATTACTTAGATGAAATAGTCGTATCTCTTTTGGCCCATACTGCTATCTAAGGAGAACCTGTTTCAAAAAGAAACATAAGCTCTGGATCACTTATAGTAGCACAAAAAGAGCCAAAATGTTGTAATGTTGTCACACTACATTCATTGACACAAATATATAGAAAAGCATTATTAACTTCAAATATTTACCATAAAAATGTATATTTTATTAGGACAATAAAAAATTAAAATCTCTATTAAAGAGTACTAAACCCCTGGTGTGGATCCATAACAAATATGCACAAACCTATCACACATTACTTGTGTGTTTAGTTCACACCAATAGATGTAGTATTGATTACGCTTCTCATTAACATCATAACATCAGTATGCTGCAATGACATCTTTATCCATATAAGTATAGCTGGTATTTCAGTTTGGTTGTAGTGGTAAATTAAATTCTGCAGATTATATACATGCAGATATTTCATAAAGTATTTCCCAAGTTGTAGCAAGCTATCACATACACTATAGTTGCAAGATATATTTTTCATAGCCAATACTGTGGCATAGAAGCCCCCCCCATTCATCTTCCAGTGCTATCATCTAATTTAGAAGCTCAAACTTTTTGTATCTACAAGACTGATTATAAATATTTATCAAAGTGCCAGATGTCACAAAAACGATTGCGAGCCAATAACCCTCTAGGATTGGGACCATGTAGGCACTATCCAAAATGATCAAGAAATAATTAAAAGATGACATTTATTGATACAAAAAAAGATAAAAACACATGTCTGCAAGTACACATATTGTGGCACAAGGAATACAAAAATGGTACTATACAGAGAAATATAGTACATGACAGCTAACGCGTTTTGAGGATTCTTCTTCAGATGGCATGAATTGCTGTCATTCAAGCACAAAAAGAGATGTAAGTAATACACATGCCTCTAAATGCTAAAACCAAGAATGGATATGCCACTGCTTCCACCAAGTGAATTGCCAACCGCCAGACCATGACAGACCTCCCCAAGTGCTGGGCTACAGAGATCTCCCTAGAGGAGCACAGGACTGGAACAGAAAGCCTCTTGTGAATACTTGGAAAACCAGCCTCTTTTAAATAGAAAGCAGAGTCAAAGTAGCCATAGACAACAGGCTGATATAAATTCCCTCAAATGCAGATACATATCCATGCATGAATAGTATGCCTCACAGGAGGTAATCTGTAGGGCTTGAAGCTCACATATTGGAAGCACCAATTTATATTAGCCTGTCATCCATGGCTACTTTGACTCGGCTTTCTATTTAAAAGCCCCCTCCATTACAAGAGGCTGGTTTTCCCAGTATTCTCAACAGGCGGCTTGCTGTTCCAGTCCCATGCTCTTCTGGGGAGGTCTCTGTAGCCCAGCACTTGTGGTGGTCTCTCATGGTCTGGCGCAGTGGTGGCATCCATAATCTCCATGCAGGGCCCCAGACGAATGTATTGCCATGTTTTTTTTTTTTGAAGCACGTGATTAGAGCCCGAGGCTCTAATTGGCTTAAAAAAGGGGGGTCTTGTGGCGCAGGGCACTGCGCCCCAAGCCCATCCACTTGTGTGACAATAGCAAATTAATATTTGCTATTGTCTTCCTGATTCTTCTCCCAGCCAATCAGGAAGCGGCTCTTGAGCCACAGAACGAGGTCTCCAGGGATGGCTCACCTCTAGCAGCTCAGCCCCATCCAGCACTCCCCGGCTCAGACAGGGGAGGGAGGAGGAGGGGAGATTTGATTGGTCATCCAGGGTAGGACTCTCCATCTGCCTCCTAAGGTAAGGAGGCCTTCCGCCTTCCCATCCATCCATCTCCCACGAGGGAGTTGGGTGTTGCTATTGTTCGCCGTCTTCATGTCCATCTCCTGCGAGGGAGAGGGTAACGGCTCCCCTCCCCCGCCTCTCCCGCCGGGGGGTAGGCATTGGTTTGCCGCCCCCCAAATTATTGAGCACCAGCTGCCATTGGTCTGGCAGTTGGCAATTCACTGGGTGGAAGCATTAGCATATCCATTCTTGGTTTCAACATTTAGCAGAATTTGTATTACTTACATCGCTTTTTGTAATTGAATCACACCATCTTTTGACACCTCTGAAGAAAAGTCCTTGAAACGCATTAGTTGTCATGTACTATATTTCTATGTATTAGTACCAGTCTTGTATTCCTTGTGCCGCAATATGTGTACTTGCAGACATGTGTTTTTATCTTTTTTGTATCAATAAAAGTTATCTTTTAATCATTATTTGATCATTTTTGGATAGTGCCTACATAGTGCCAATCCTAGAGGGTTATTTGCATGCAATTGTATATCATGGAAGACGGCACAATACAGATTAAGGCCAGAGCCTTTTTATGCTGTCACAAAAATGTCACAAAAATAACCTGGTGAGGCATTGTTTAGTCCCATTGGCTTTCTGATTCTGCAGTTGCAATAGTTAGGACAACTTTAAAGGAGTTGTAAAGGCAAAAGCCGTCTGTGTGTTGCAGTCTCCCTCAGATTCCCTAATTACTTACCTAAGCCCCATCTCTCTCCAGCATTGTCCACAAGCGTCTTTGCTGTCCAGGACACTCCTCCCGATTGCCTGAGACACAGTAGCGGCGCCATTGGCTCCTGTGGCTGTCAATCAAAGTCAGTTGGCCAATCAGGGGAGAGAGGGGGCAGGGCCTAGTCGGGGCTCTGTGTCTGAATGGACACACGGAGCTCTGACTCGGCTCAGGAGCCCCCTGTAGCAAGCTGCTGGCTGAGGGGGCACTTGATAGGAGGGAGGGACCAGGAGCAACAAAGAAGGTCCCGAGAAGAGGAGGATCTGGGCTGCTCTGTGCAAAACCTTTTAAAAACAAGTCACTTTAACTAGAATACATGTATGTGGTCATCAACACAGTGAATGGTGTCCCCTCGCTTCGAAGAGCATATTATCAACATTAGCAAATGCTAACTATGCATGCCCTGTTATATTTCATCCACATAGTACCAACCTGATACAAAAAAAATTCCCAGCACACTTACTGGCTAGCCAGCAAAAAAAACCCCACATGCATGCTTTTTTATCAATTTGATTAAAAACAGAAGTTTTAGTTCCATACATTTGCAAATATATATGGAAGCCATGCTTCCCCGTCAAGGCCCCTCTGTGAACTGTGAAAAGTGATACTAAACGTTTGCTTTTGTTTTTTTTTAAATAACAAACATGCCATACCTGCCCTGTGCAAGAGTTTTTGCACAGAGTGGCCCGATCCTCCTTTTCTGGGGTCCCTTGATGGCACTCCTGGGTCCTCCTCTTCACTGGGTGCCCCCTCGGAGGAGAGTTTTCCCTAGGGGCACCCATGCAGGCACATTCATTGACACAGACAGCAGGGCTCAGGCCCATCCCAATGGTTCCTGCTGCTATAAATCTATCCAATGAGGACCAGAGCCAAAGACTGGAGCTGCTGTGCTCGTCCTCGACACTGGAACAATCCCGTTCAGGTAAGTAAAAGGAGGGCTCTGGGGGGGCTGCTGCAGAACAGGAGGTTTTTCACCTTAACACATATAATGCATCTATGAGCGCCTCCATCCTGGAATATATAGCAATGACTGGGGACAATTATGTCTGGAGGTAGCCCTTTCCTCCTTAAATGTGCAGAATGCACACCAGAAGGCCAGCACAGCACAATCGCAGCTGAATTTGTCCAGTGTGTCCCTGCACCAAATCTAGCAGATAAAACAAAAATGGTAACTGCTCCAATCAGGTTAAAACTAGCTTTTTGACCATGCCTACTGGGCAAATACTGACACATCTCACATACATGTAAAAATCCACATATTGTGCTAGAAAACTACTTAGAACTGCCAAACACTTTATATATATATATATATATATATATATATACAGTGGGTACGGAAAGTATTCAGACCCTCTTAAATTTTTCACTCTTTGTTATATTGCAGCCATTTGCTAAAATCATTTAAGTTCATTTTTTCCCTCATTAATGTACACACAGCACCCCATATTGACAGAAAAACACAGAATTGTTGACATTTTTGCAGATTTATTAAAAAAGAAAAACTGAAACTGAGATTGTGCTGTGCTGGCCTTCTGGTGTGCATTCCGCACATTTAAGGAGGAAAGGGCTACCTCCAGACATAATTTCCCCCAGTCATTGTTATATATTCCAGGATGGAGGTGCTCATAGATGCATTCTATGCGTTAAGGTGAAAAACATTTAGCAGAGGCTCTATAAATGTAAGTGATGGATTTTGCCATTTTTTATGTCACACTGAATTTGTGCAGCAGTTTTTCAAATGCAATTTTTTTTTGACAAAATACAAATTAACCACTTCAGCCCCGGAAGGATTTCCCACTATAGGACCAGATCACTTTTTGCGATTCGACACTATAAACAAAAGAAGAGTTTTCTTACTTTTTGCTAAAATACAAATCAAAAAAAATATATAAAAAATATATAAAAAAACAATTTTTTCCATAGGTTTTGGCCGATTTATATTCTTCCTCATTTTTTTGGTAAAAAAAATTGCAATCTGCATTTATTGATTGGTTTGCGCAAAAGTTGCCGTGTTTACAGATGATGAGAATTCATTTCTAGGGTTTTTATTTTATTTTTTATTTTTTGCTAGTAATGTCAGCGATCTGAGATTTTTAGTGGTACTGCGATATTGCAGCGGACATGTCGGACCATTTTGACACTTTTCTGGGACCATTGGCATTTATACAGCGATCAGTGCTATAAAAATGCACTGATTACTGTGTAAATGCCATTGGCAGTGAAGGGGTTAACCTGGAGGGGTAGCTCTATGGGTTAACTGTGTTCCCTGGGCCTGTTCTAACTGTATGTGGGCTGGCCTAGCTGGTGGAAGGGAGTGATCACGGCTTCCATATACGGGAAGCCTGTGATCACAGCCCTTCCCCCTCTAACAGAATGGAGATCCATGTTTACTCACACGGACCTCCGTTCTTTCACTGCAGGGGGGCCATTGCTGGTAGCCGGCAGCCATCGCGTCTGCCCTACCCACTCCCTGGCACCCCTGAACACAGTGATCGCAGTGAGGGATATCGCAGCCACCGTCATATGACGGCGGTTTGCGATATCGAGCCACTCTGTCGCCGTCAGACTGCGGTCGGCAAGTGGTTAATGAATGTTATTACACACAAACACAATATAATACCCAATTTTTTGGTACAATGGAAAAGATAATATTATGCCGAGTAACATATCACGCTTTAAAATTGCGTATGCACCTGGAATGACGCCAAACTACTGTACCTAAAATTCTCCATAGGCAATGATTTAAAAATGTTTACAGGTTACCAGTTTAGAATTACAGAGGAGGCACTAGAATTATCGCTCTTGCATAGAGTTGAGCGAACCCGTGGACTTCAGAGAAAAAGTCCGGGTTCGGTACCGAACTTGACCCGAACTTTACCCCGAACCCCATTGAATTCAATGGGGACCCGAACTTTTCGGCACAAAAATGACTGTAAAAGAGTCCTGGAACCCAGTCCAAGGACGACAACGACATTCCCCGTCTAATAACAAGATTTTAGTAAAACGTTGGGAGATCGTGAAAGGTCCTGAGAAAATGTCAGTAAAAACACGGCTTT
>BLSH010386158.1:362329-376179 GCA_018402905.1 Glandirana rugosa | reverse complement strand
AGAAATACATCTCGTTGTTAAGAAAAAAAGTCTACGGGTCTCTCAAGAAAAGACAGTGCACGGTACAACTTGAAGGTCACTGGTCATACTCTCTCACTCTCGCTATTGTGGTTTAAATTGTGTGGACGAGGGGTAGGTGTGGACTCTGGAGCATTGTGATTACTCAGTGTACTGTGACCCCTCCCTTTTACCGAATAACCCGGGTTAAACCTGTAAAAGTGAATCCTCACATTAGTGAAAATAACGGTCGCCAAATCTGTAATTGGTGAAGGAATGGCCGCATATCATTTTTATGCGGCCGTTCCACCTGAGGGGTAGGATTCACCTGCAGTATACTGCGCGGCGAAAACAAGAGGACGTCATATGACGTCCACTTAGGATGGGGAGTCCACCTTGCCGGCGTATTTTTACTATACGCCGGTAAGGAAGTGGTTAATGTCTAAACCGCTGGCAATAAAAGTGATTACACTCCTAAGTGAAAATGTCCAAATTGGGCCCAATAAGCCATTTTCCCTCCCCAGTGTCATGTGACTCATTAGTGTTACGAGGTCTCAGGTGTGGATGGGGAGCAGGTGTGTTAAATTTGGTGTTATCGCTCTCACTCTCTCATACTGGTCACTGGAAGTTCAACATGGCACGTGACAGAAAAGAACTCTCTGGGCATCTGAAAAAAAGAATTGTTGCTCTACATAAAGATGGCCTAGGCTATAAGAAGATTGGCAAGACCCTGAAACTGAGCTGCAGCACAGTGGCCAAGACCATAGAGCGGTCTAACAGGACAGTTTCCACTCAGAACAGGCCTTGCCATGGTCGACCAAAGAAGTTGAGTGCATGTGCTCAGCATCATATCCAGAGGTTGTCTTTGGGAAATAGATGTATGAGTGCTGCCAGCATTGTTGCAGAGGTTGAAGGGGTGGGGGGTCAACCTGTCAGTGCTCAGACCATACGCCGCACACTGCATCAAATTTTTCTGCATGGCTGTCGTCCCAGAAGGAAGCCTCTTCTAAAGATGATGCATAAGAAAGCCTGCAAACAGTTTGTTGAAGACAAGCAGACTAAGGACATGGATTAGTGGAACCCTGTCCTGTGTTCTGATGAGACCAAGATAAACTTATTTGGTTCAGATGGTGTCAAGCGTGTGTGGTGGCAACCAGGTGAGGAGTACAAAGACAAGTGTGTCTTGCCTACAGTCAAGCATGGTGGAGGGAGTGTCATGGTCTGGGGCTGCATGAGTGCTGCTGGCACTGGGGAGTTACAGTTCACTGAGGGAACCATAAATGCCAACATGTACTGTGACATACTGAAGCAGAGCATGATCCCCTCTCTTCAGAAACTGGGCCGCAGGGCAGGATAACGACCTCAAACACACCTCCAAGACGACTACTGCCTTGCTAAAGAAGCTGAGGTTAATAGTGATGGACTGGCCAAGCATGTCTCCAGACCTAAACCCTATTGAGCATCTCTGGGGCGTCCTCAAATGGGAGGTGGAGGAGCACAAGACCTCCACCAGCTCCGTGATGTTGTTCTGGAGGAGTGGAAGAGGACTCCAGTGGCAACCTGTGAAGCTCTGGTGAACTCCATGCCCAAGACGGTTAAGGCAGTGCTGGAAAATAATGGTGGCCACACAAAATATTGACAATTTGGGCCCAATTTGGACATTTTCACTTAGGGGTGTACTCACTTTTGTTGCCAGCGGTTTAGACATGAATGGCTCTGTGTTGAGTTATTTTGAGGGAACAGCAAATTGAAACTGTTATACAAGCTGTACACTCACTTCTTTACATTGTAGCTAAGTGTAATTTCTTCAGTGGTGTCACATGAAAAGATATAATAAAATATTTACAAAAATGTGAGGGGTGTACTCACTTTTGTGAGATACTGTATATATATATACCAGGCTGTATATATTTTAATACACCACTTCAAGTGTACTATATACCATAAGTACAGATATATAATGCACACTCAATACGCTGTGTGTATATATATATATATATATATATATATATACCAGGCTGTATATATTTTAATACACCACGCCAAGTGTACTATATACCACATGTACAGTGTACACTAATATAAAGTGTACACTGTGCATATATATATATATATATATACTAGACTGTATATATAGATTGTATATTTCTCCCTATCTATCTATCTATCTATCTATCTATCTATCTATCTATCTATCTATCTATCTATCCATCTAGTTAGCTATCTATCTTTTTTTTTTAACAATTAGAAAGCTAGCTAGCTAAACTGCCTGTAATCAGGAACCTAAGCTCTCTCTCTAACACTGACCACCGCCGCCAACACACTACATAGAGCCGCTGTACAAGTGGCTTTATATGGTGTGGGGTGAGGATTGAGGCTGCTGTGCAGTGATTGGCTAAAGGCAACCTGCCTTTAGCCAATCAAAGCTCTCTCAGCAGGCCGCCCGCTGATTGGCCAAAGCATGCATGTCATGTGCATGCTTTGGCCAATCAGCAGGTGGTATTCCGCCGCCTTTGTAATGCATTATGGGGCTCGCAAAGTTCCCGTGAACACCCCATAATGTTCGGAAAAGGCTGATCAATCGAACACCCGATGTTCGAGATGAACATGAGTTCGACTCGAACTGGGAGCTCATCCCTACTGCTGATCCAGGACTGAATTATAAATCTTAGCCTATCAACGGAGACTGTGGACAAGGGCACTCTTTGATCCATTACAAACCCTCCAGCAGCCCTGAATGTCCGTTCAGAAAGCACGCTGGATGCTGGATAGGCCAGTAGCTCGATTGCATATTAAGCGAGTTCTGGCCAGTGGATTCTCTGTTTGAAAGGTCTCCAAGTCTGCTCTTGTCCCTAGATATTCTTGCACCATATTATGCAGACGCTGGCGATGGTTACTTGAACCTATCAGCCCTTGGCACTGAGGACTGAAAAATTGTTTAAAGGCATTGGTCAGCTGGCCACCTTCTCCACCACTCTTCCTCTGACTGAGCGAAGCCTCAGCAACACCTTGTCCAGCAGCAGGAAATGATAAGCTCCCGGGGTTTGGAAAGGCATTAAACCAAACTTTCTTCAAGGCCTCCTGAAGATGTTTCATCCTCTGCTCCCTCTGCGATGGCAGGATGAGTTCTGCAACTTTACCCTTATAACGTGGATAAAGAAGGGCTGCCAGCCAGTAATGATTACTCTCCTTGATACAATGGATCCTAAGATCTTTTTGCAGGCTTGAAGAATCAGGGAGCACATGCAGTGTAAGTTTGCACAGGCATAATATTCTGAGTCCTCTGGGTCACTGAGGATGACATTGTCAGGAACTACCTCCTCCCAGCCACGTACAACTCATTGGGTTTCTGGGGACTGAAAACCATCCCTTGAAGACTGCTACATGTTATCCTCTAAATCCATGCTGACACAATCCTCCTCCTCTTCTTCTTGTGTGTTTGGCATCCCTGCAAGAATGCTATCTGCATAAAGGGAGCCTTAAGAGGAAAGGGAGTGCTCCTTTTCCTCCCGCTGTTCTGCCTCAAGTGTCCTGTCCATGATTTCACAAAGCGTGTGCTCCAACAGGAAGACTAGAGGGACAGTGTCACGGATGTATGCATTGTTGCTGCTCACCATCCTTGTGGCCTCCTCATATGGTGACAGGACAGTGTATGCAGCCTTGATCAGTAGCCACTGGCGTGGGGAAAAAGAAGCTATGCTCCCCTGGGCCTGTCCTGGTGCCATACTCACACAGGTACTCATTAATGGCCCTCTGCTGTGTGTACAGCTGCTGCAGCATTGCCAATGTTGAGTTCCACCTGGTGGGCATGTCATAAATGAGGCAGTTGGTGGGCAGGTTAAATTTCTGTTAAATGTCAGCCAGCTGAGCACTGGCATTGTATGACCGCCGGAAATGACCACAGACTTTGCCAGCCTGCCTCAGAATATCTGATAAGCCTGGATACCTGGTCAAGAAACGCTGCACCACCAAATTCAGGACATGTACCAAGCATGGAACATGTGTCAAGTGTCCCTGTCGGAGTGCAGAGAGAAGGTTGGTGCTATTGTCGCATACAACCATTCCTGGCTCAAGCCGCCGTGTCATCAAACACCTCTGAGCTTGTCCCCAAACAGACCAATTGAAGCACCACATAGTATCTTTTAGCCTGACCGCTTGTGCAGCCCCTTGAACACTTAAGGAGCACTTGCTGGTTCAGAGGACAATTCTACAGAAGAGGACACAGAGGAAGAAGAAGGGGAGGGAATGGAACAGGCAGATGAGGCAAAATCACCACCAGATTTTTGGAGATGTGGTGATGGAACTAGCTCCAACACTGAACCCTGTCCTGCATCTTTCCCAGCTGCCAGCAGAGTTACCCAGTGCTCCTAAAAGGAGAGGTAGCATCCCTGACAATGCCTGCTAGACCATGAGTCAGCAGTAATATAAACCTGTCCAACAAGGCCAAAACATTGCTTTCCACGTGACGGTAAAGAGCTGGAATGGCCTTACGTGATAAGAAATTTCTTTTTGGAACCTGCCACTGTGGTGCAGCACATTCCAAAAGTTCACAAAAGGGGCCAGAGTCTAACAGCTGAAAAGGCAGCAGTTGTAGTGCTAGCAATTTGACCAAGCTAGCATTTAGACGCTGAGCATGTGGATGGCTGGGACAGTATTTTTTTTTAATGGTTCAGCAACTGAGGTAGGGAAAGTTGCCTTCTGAAATCAACTTGTGGTGTACTGCTAGCAGATTGACTGCAAGTACTTCTGGCACCCATTGCTATACCTTCATTTCTCATTCCAACATCGGTGCTTTTGAGAGGACTGGAGGTATACTGGGGGTTGAGGTCACAGATGAGGAGCAAGGGGAAGTCCACTTTTTTTATGATGTGGGTCTTTCAGGTGCTGTTGCCAACTAACTGCATGGCAGGTCATCATATGTCTTGTCAAGCATGTGGTGCCCAAGCAGCTGCTGTTCTGGCCGTGCTTGATCCACTTCAGACATAGATTGCAAACAGCGATGGTGCGATATACTGCACAAGTGTTGAAAAAAGCCCACACCAATTAACTTTTTAAAGTCAGCGGGGAGTCAGCAGCACTATGCACCTGTGGAGCTTTGTGGTGTGATGCAATAGGGTGGCTGCCCTTAAGCTGGCCCCTGGAGGACATCCTGCTTCGTTGGAGTTGTGCCTCCTCCTCCTCGCTTTCCTCCTCTCTTCTCTCAGGCACCCAAGTACAGTCAGTGACCTCATCATCCCTCCCTTCTCGTCACTGGAGCAAACTTGGCAGTATGCTGCAGCTGGGGGCAGGACTGCTAGTTTCCTGTCCTTCTGTGGCACCCCCTCTCTCTATGCTCTACATTACTCCCTTCCTCATCCTGGGAACCAACATCGGAGCCTTCAAACTGCTGTGCATCCTCCATCATCATGTAACCGACACCTTGATTGAATAATTCTGGTGACTCCTACATGCATGAAGGTGCAGCTACAGAAGGAGTAACTGTGGACAGGGAGCCAATGGAATAGGCCACTTTGGCAGCTGCGTTGGAAGGCAAACTAGTATGAACCTGGGAAACAGAGCATGAGGAGGATGAGGATGGCTAAGTTATCCACTCCACCAACTCTTCTGCATGTTGTGGCTCAATAACACGGCTAGCAGCAGAAAAAAAGGACAAGCGTGACCCTCCTGCAGAGGATGAACCATGTCCACCACCACCACCTTTTACTGTAGATACAGAGGCTGCTTGCCCTCTTTTAGTGGCCTGGGAATGTCTGTGTCACGTACCTGATGGTGGAGTCTGTGCAGAGGGCAACCTCTCTTACGGCCCTGGTTCAGGAACCCCTGATAGAGCAGACAGGAGATTCCGGAGCACAGGGGGGCACGAGGGCTGGTACGGATGCAGATGGTGTTGTGAGGATCCTCCAGGAGCTTGTGCAGACAGAAGAGTGGTGATGCAGGCCGGATCAGTAAAAAGCTGGCAAGTGCGGTACAAAGGGAGCAGGCAAGCGGGTCGTCGGGTACAGGCAGGGTCATTAACAGGCAGACAGCTGAAGTACAAGAGGGTCAGGCAAAAGCATGGTCGTAAACAGGCTGAGGGTCGGTGCAGGCAGAGTTCAAACGAAGGTCAGGCAAGCCGGGTCACAGATACAGGAAGTCTTAGCAAACAAGCTACGAGAAACATACTGGAACGCTGTAGAATGGACAGCATCCGCTGCAGGGTGCTGTCCAGCTAAATAGAGTGTTTTGGAGCCATTGGCACGCACAGGCATGCGCAATGCGCACAGGAGGCTGGGAATGGCCATTTTTCCTAACAGTCTGCCTCTCCTTGGTGGCCTTCCGGACATGATGGGGATTTTCAGCACTGTATTATATACTGTACACCAGGGATAAGCAATTAGCGGACCTCCAGATGTTGCAAAACTACAAGTTCCATCATGCCTCTGTCTCTGGGTGTCATGCCTGTGGCCTTCAGAGTCTTGCAATGCCTCATGGGACTTGTAGTTCTGGAACAGCTGGAGGTCCGCTAATTGCATATCCCTGCTGTACACCAACGAATGCACTGTATATATAGTCCACACTGAATGCAAAATATATATATTTATATATATAAACTAGGCTGTATATATATATATACAGTATCTCACAAAAGTGAGTACACCCCTCACATTTTTGTAAATATTTTATTATATCTTTTCATGTGACAACACTGAAGAAATGGCTAGAGTTGAGCGGACACCTGGATGTTCGGGTTCAACCGAACTTCACAAAAAATTTTTCCAGTTCGGCCCTGAACTTGACCCGAACTTGACCCCAAACCCCATTGAAGTCAATAGTGACCCGAACTTTTGGGCACTAAAATGGCTCTAAAAAAGTCCTGGAAAGGGCTAGAGGGCTGCAAAAGGAAGCAACATGGGGGTAATAGTAGGACAAGTGTCCTGCAAACAAATGTGGATAGGGAAATTACTTAAAAACACATAAAAAAAATAAAAAATGGAGGAGGAGGTGGATGTGGAGTAAGAGGTTGAGGAGGCGGTGACAGTGGCGGTGTAGGTGGAAGTGGCGGTGGAAGAGGAGGAGGTAGCCAACACTGTTTTTTGTTTGTTTGGTTTTTTTCTAATTGGGGTAGTCCCCAAAATATTGATACATATTAAAAAAAAAAAAAGATCACTATCTGCAGACAAACCCAGAGATGTTCTAGCACGGGTTCACTTTTTCCATATAAAATGTACCATGGTTTATTTTTCATGTTTCTCCTGTTACAAATTACAATAAAGACTTATGTTCTATATAAAAAAAAAAAAGAAGTTCACTTAAATATACCAATGGCTGTGTGAGGCCGGTATAAATGTCTATTCTGTACAAGGTACAGACAAGTCTTGTGGGATCCATGCCTGGTTCATTTTAATAAATGTTAGCTTGTCCACGTTGGCTGTGGACAGGTGGCTGCGCTTGTCTGTGATAACACCCCCTGCCCTGCTAAACACACGTTCAGACAATACACTGGCTGTAGGGCAGGCCAGCACCTCCAAGGCATAAAGGGCAAGCTCAGGCCATGTGCCCAATTTGGAGACCCAGAAGTTGAATGGGGCAGACCCATCAGTCCTTAGGTGTAGGCATAGGCACACATACTGTTCCACCATGTTGCTGAAATGCTGCCTCCTGCTAAGATGTTGCCTATCATCTGGTGGTGCTGTTTGTTGTGGCGTGCTGCTGACAAAGCTTTTCCACATTTCAGCCATGCTAACCCTGCCTTCTGAGGTGCTGGCGGTGACACAGCTGTGTTGGCGACCTCTTCCTCCTCCTCTGCCTTCGCCTTGTGCTTCCACTGAGCCCCCTGTGTCATTTGAGAATGCCCTCAGCAGCTTGTCTACCAGCATGCGCTTGTAGTCGCGCATCTTCCGATCACACTCCAGTGAGGGAATTAAGGACGGCACATTGTCCTTGTAATGGGGATACAGTAGGGTGGCCACTCAGTATTAAGCACAAGTTACAATATGGGCAACTCGGCTGTCATTGGACAGGCACTGCAGCATGTAGTCGTTCATGTGTGCCAGGCTGCCCAGAGGCAAAAACAAGCTGTCCTCTGTGGGAGGTGTATCATCTGTGTCCTCCGTATCCCCCCAGCCACTCTCCAGTGATGCCCACAAGCTGCATTGGGTGCCACCCTACTGTGAACATGGTTCCTCCTCATCATCATCATCCTTGTTCACCTCATCCTCCAGAACTGTGCCCTGGCTTGAAATGTTTTTACATGGCCTATGCTGGTGCAGGAACCCACCCTCTGAGCCACTTGTGAATGACTGGCCTTAATTACCGTGGAAATGACCCCTCTTCCTCCTCCTCTTCCTCCTGTTCCACATCCTCGTCCATCATCGCCCGAAGTGTTTTTTCCAGGAGACATAGAAGTGGGATAGTAATGCTAAGAACAGCGTCATCGGCACTGGCCATGTTGGTGGAGTACTCAAAACACCGCAATATGGTACACAGGTCTCGCATGGAGGCCCACTCTTTAGTGGTGCTGTTCTGCAGAGCGACTGACCCGTGCGTCCTGCAGCTGAAACTCCACTATTGCCTGCTGCTGCTCGCACAGTCTCTCCAGCATGTGCAAGGTGGAGTTCCACTTTGTGGGCACGTCGCATAGGAGGTGGTGAGCGGGAAGGCCGAAGGCAGACAGGCGAGCAGCAGCAGGGTGAGAACGCCGAAAGCGCGCACAGACGGCCCGCACTTTCTGCAGCAGTTCTGACATATCCGGGTAGTTTTTTAGAAATTTCAGCACATGCACCAGGCAAGGGATGTGCGTCAAACCGGCTAGGCCCAGAGCTGCTACAAGATTTTGCCCATTATCGTACACCACCAGGCCAGGCTTGAGGCCCAGTGGCAACAACCACTCATCGGTCTGTTGTTCAATGCCCGTCCACAACTCCTGCGCAGTGTGGGGTTTATCCCCCAAACATATCAGTTTTAAAAAAGCCTGCTGTCGCTTCCCCCTGGATGTGCTGAAGTTGGCGGTGAAGGTGTTACGCTGACCAGATGAGGAGGTGGTAGAGGAGGAGGAAGCAGAGTAGGAGGAGGAGGCAACAGGAGACAAAGGGAAATGCCCTACAATCTTCGTTGGCGGAAGGACATGCGCCAAACTGCTATCCGCATCAGGCCCACCCGCCACTACATTTGCCCAGGGTGCAGTTAGCGAGATATAGTGTCCCTGCCCGTGCTTACTGGTCCACATATCAGTGGTTATGTGGACCTTGCCACAGATGGCGTTGCACAGTGCACACTTGATCTTGTCCCCGACTTTTTTGTGCAGGGAAGGGGTGGCTCGTCTGGAAAAGTAGTGGCGGCTGGGAACCACGTACTGTGGGACAGCTACCGCCATCAGGTTTTTAAAACTGTGGGTGTCCACCAGACGGAATGACAGCATTTCAAAGGGCAGGAATTTTGAAATTCTGGCATTCAGGGCCAGGGATCGCGAGTGGGTAGGGGGGTACTTCCTCTTTCTCTCCAATGTTTGGGAGATAGACAGCTGTAAGCTTCCATGGGACCGTGTGAAATGCTTGGGGATGGCGGCGGACATGGTGGTGTTGCTGTCACATCGTCTGTTTGCTGGGTGGCAGCTCATGCTTTGCATGTAGATGCCTGGTCATGCAGGTTGTGCTCAGGTTTAGAACATTTATGCCTCGCTTCAGGCTCTGATTGCACAGCGTGCAAACCACTCGTGTCTTGTCGTCAGCACATTGTCTGAAGAACTGCCATGCCAGGGAACTCCTTTGAGTTGCCTTTGGTGTGCTAGGTCCCTGGGTGCGGTGGGTAGTAGCAGGCGTACTGTCTAGGGGACGGTCGCTCCACTTTTGCAACCTGCTTCCTCTTTTGCTGTGCTGGTGCCTCTGTGCGACCACCACCTCTTCCTCCAAACTGCACACATCACTTGCATGACCTTCATTCCATGTGGGGTCTAGGACCTCATCATTCTCCACATCATCTTCCACCCACTCTTCACCTGTAGAAAGCCGCAGCAGTTGGCACCTGTGTTTCGTCATCATCAGAGACATGCTGCAGTGGTGTTTCCATGACCTCATCCTGAAACAGAAGTGGTTGGGCATCAGTGCACTCAATGTCTTACACTTCTAGGGCAGGGCTATGTGGATGGCACACCAGCAGTCATCAAAAAGCATAAAAGACTGCTACATGACTTGGGGCTCAGACTGCTTGGCTGATTTACAAGGGGCTGAGGTGAAAGACAGATGGCCATGAGGTTCAGGTGCCAACTCATGTGAAGGAACTGGAGGCATTGTCAGCCACCCAATCTACTATCGCCTGTACTTGTTCTGGCCTCACCATTCGTTGAGCGGCATTCGGGCCTACCATATAACGTTGAAGGTTCTGTCGGCTACTGGCACCCGAGGAAGGTGTTTCACTTGTGCGTGTAGCTGGCACAGATCGACCACGTCCTCTCCTTGCAACAGGAGCTTCACCAACACCAGCAGCACCAGCAGCACCACGACCACGATCACGTTTATATGATGCCCTCCTCATTCTGGACGCAAATGTACTATTTAGCACAAATTTATATTATTTTTTTTATATTATTTTTTAAACCAGCAATATAGGCGCACTTTTTAATTTTGTGCAAGAAATGCACAGCAAGGTGCAAATGTACTATGTAGCACTATTTTTACATTTTTTTTTAAACCAGCAATGTCGACGCCCTTTTTATTTTTGTGGAAGAAATGCACAGCGAGGTGCAAATGTACTATGTAGCACTATTTATTATTCCTTTTTTTAAACCAGCAATGTAGACGCACTTTTTAATTTTGTGCAAGAAATGCCCCACTGGCCGCAAATTTAATATTTTGCACAAAAAAAAAAATGTTTTTAATTTGTCTAACTGCAATGTAAAAGCAGTATTTAAATATGCCAAAATGTTGCCAACTGAGCTAACAGAACACGATTAAAGTAGTGTCCCTGACACACAAGCAGTTGCAAGTGCATTGCACTTGCAAAAATGGCTGCAAACGCCCACCTAACAAACAGAAAAATTGCTTAGGTTTTATATGAGGCACTTTGCTTAGCAAACAAAATGTACAATAGTATGAGATGATTTTCTAAAGCTAATCTGTCCCTCAAAGCAGCAGCAGCATCCTCTCCCTACACTAGTATGAGATGATGTGACATGGAGCACTACGTGACTCCAGCTTATATAGAGGCTGGGTCACACAATGCCATTAGTAGGCATTGGCTGTGATGGCTTCTAAGGGCAAACGAGTGAAACGCTTGTTGATTGGCTGCCCTACAGATATTCAACAGGCGCGAAAAAGACGTGAAAAAATACCTGAGCCCCGAACCCGAATCCGAACTTTTTCTCAAATGTCCAGGTTCGGGTCATGGACTCCCTAAAGTCCGGTACGAACCCGAACTTTACAGTTCGGGTTCGCTCAACTCTAGAAATGGCACTTTGCTACAATGTAAAGTAGTGAGTGTACAGCTTGTATAACAGTGTAAATTTGCTGTCTCCTCAAAATAACTCAACACACAGCAATTAATGTCTTAACCACTGGCAACAAAAGTGAGTACACCCCTATGTGAAAATGTCAAAATTGGGCCCAAGGTGTCAATATTTTGTGTGGCCACCATTATTTTCCAGCACTGCCTTAACCCTCTTTGGCATGGCGTTCACAAAAGTGTCACAGGTTGCCACTGGAGTCCTCTTCCACTCCTCCATAACGACATCACAGAGCTGGTGGATGTTAGAGACCTTGCGCTCCTCCACCTTCCGTGAGAGGATGCCCAATAGGGCTTAGGTCTTGAGACCATCACCTTTACCCTCAGCTTCTTTAGCAAGGCAGTGGTCTTCTTGGAGGTGTGTTTGGGATCATTGTCATGTTTGAATACTGCCCTGCGGCCCAATCTCCAAAGGGAGGGGATCATGCTCTGCTTCAGTATGTCACAGTACATGTTGGCATTCATGCTTCCATCAATGAACTGTAGCTCCCCAGTGCTGGCAACAAAAGTGAGTACACCCCAAAGTGAAAATGTTCAAATTGGGCCCAAAGTGCCAATATTTTGTTTGACCACCATTATTTTCCAGCACTACCTTAATCTTCTTGGGCATGGAGTTCACCAGAGCTTTACAGGTTGCCATTGCAGCCCTCTTACACACCTCCATGATGACATCACAGAGCTGGATGGTCGTTATCATGTTGGAATACTTCCCTGAGGCCCAGTCTCTGAAGGGAGGGGATCATGCTCTGCTTCAGTATGTCACAGTACATGTTGACATTCATGGTTTCCTGAATGAACTGTAGCTCCCCAGTGCCAGCAGCACTCATGCAGCCCCACACCATGACACTCCCACCACCATGCTTGACTGTAGGCAAGACACACTTGTCTTTGTGCTCCTCACCTGGTTGCCGCCACACACACTTGACACCATCTCAACCAAATACTGTAAGTTTATTTTGGTCTCATCAGACCACAGGACATGGTTCCAGTTATCCATGTCCTTAGTCTGCTTGTCTTCAGCAAACTGCAGGCTTTCTTATGCATGATCTTTAGAAGAGGCCTCCTTCTGGGATGACAGCCATGCAGACCAATTTGATGCAGTGTGTGCCGTATGGTCTGAGCACTGACAGGCTGACCCCCACCCCTTCAACCTCTGCAGCAATGCTGGCAGCACTCATATGTCGATTTCCCAAAGACAACCTCTGGATATGACGCTAAGCATTTGCACTCAACTTCTTTGGTCGACCATGGCAATGCCTGTTCTCAGTGGAACCTGTCCTGTTAAACTGCTGTATAATCCTGCCCACCGTGCTGCAGCTCAGTTTCAGGGACTTGGCAATCTTATTATAGCCTATGTGATCTTTGTGTAGAGCAACAATTCATTTTTTCAGATCCTCAGAGAGTTTCTTGCCATGAGGTGCCATGTTGAACTTCCAGTGACCAGTATTACTGGGTGAGAGCGAGAACACCAAATTTAACACACCTACTACCCATTCACACCTGAGACCTCGTAACACTAACAAGTCACATGACACTGGGAAGGGAAAGTGGCTAATCGGGTCCAATTTGTACATTTTCACTTAGGGATGTACTCACTTTTGTTGCCAGAAGTTTAGACATTAAGGGCTGCAAATTTACACTGTTATATAAGCTGTACACTCACTACTTCACATTGTAGAAAAGTGTCATTTGTTCAGTGTTGTCACATGAAAAGAAATAAAAAAAAATTATAAAAATGTGGGCTATATGTATAAAAATACACCGTCTGAAGTGGATTATATACTGTACACCACCGAATGCACTGTCTATATAGTCTACGCTGACTACAGAGTATATATGTATTTATATATATATACTAGGCTGTATATATATATTAATACATCGCCTGAAGTGGATTATATACTGTACACCACCAAACGCACTGTCTATATAGTGTAAACTGAATGCAGAGTATGCACAGTGTATATATATATATATATATATATATATATATATATATACAGGGAGTGCAGAATTATTAGGCAAGTTGTATTTTTGAGGAATAATTTTATTATTGAACAACAACCATGTTCTCAATGTTTCCAAAAACTCATTAATATCAAAGCTGAATATTTTTGGAAGTAGTTTTTAGTTTGTTTTTAGTTGTAGCTATTTTAGGAGGATATCTGTGTGTGCAGGTGACTATTACTGTGCATAATTATTAGGCAACTTAACAAAAAACAAATATATACCCATTTCAATTATTTATTTTCAGCAGTGAAACCAATATAACATCTCAAAATTCACAAATATACATTTCTGACATTCAAAAACAAAACAAAAACAAATCAGTGACCAATATAGCCACCTTTCTTTGCAAGGACACTCAAAAGCCTGCC
>BLSH010386158.1:313455-341391 GCA_018402905.1 Glandirana rugosa | reverse complement strand
TCACATTGAGTGGTCTAGTATAACGGAGAGTATAAATTCTGTTTTACGAAATCTTGTCGTCGGTCTGGTCAAAACGTAAAAGAGTTGTCTGTGGAGAAGAAGACTTGAGGTGAAAGTCACACTATTATCCGAGTACTGTACAATCCTTTTTTTGTGAAGGTTATCACATTATTTTATGTTTTAAGATATAAAGTAAGGTATATTTTACTCCGAGTGGTCTGTTTAAGAACTTTGAGAAGTGTACTGGCGACGTACATGTAACTTACTCATTTGAGTGAGGGACAAATGAACAGTAATCTCAACTCGCTTGGAGACCTTCAGGCCCAAGTGGGGTTCGTTGTCCGTGCGATCGTTCGGGTTCCGTCCGGACCCGGACTTTGTCCCGAAGTTCGGACGGACCAGCAGAACCCGGACTTCCAGAGGTTCGCTCAACTCTAATGACAAGTAAACAGGGAGTGAGTTTACTCATTCAATGTACATGCAGCGGTCATGTGAAGAGTTTCAAGAATTTGTCTGGTGAGCCTCATTTTATATGGAATGAAATATAGAATTTTGTATTTTATTACACTATTGGAAGTGTTTTTTTCCTAACATGTCATGAGCCTATTATCACACTGAAAGTGGAGTTCAGAAGAAGAGGTGTCTGTTGAGAAAATGCAAAACTGGTCTGGCTGCTGTTCTAAAGCATTTTGTCTTAAATATGAGAGGCAATATGATCTGGTGAGTTACACTGGATTGGGGTGATTGGTGGTAGTCACTGAAGGCACCATTGGTGATATACACTATATTGTAAAAAGTATTGGGATGCCTGCCTTTACACGCACATGAACTTTAATGGCATCCCAGTCTTAGTCCATAGGGTTCATCATCGAGTTGGCCCACCCTTTGTAGCTATAACAGCTTCAACTCTTCTGGGAAGGCTGTCCACAAGGTTTAGGAGTGTGTCTATGGGAATGTTTGATCATTCTTCCAGAAGAGCATTTGTGAGGTCAGGCACTGATGTTGGACAAGAAGGCCTGGCTCACAGTCTCCGCTCTAATTCATCTCAAAGGTGAGGTGAGTACCGCTGCTCCAGGTGAATGGGTTCTGGCAGGGCGGACCCCAATGAGTGCTAGCCACGGCTCGTCTCCGTCTGGCATTGTAGAAAAAGGAATGACTGCACCTCAAAGGAAGTCTGAAAAAGTATCTTTGTTTATTGAAGCATCAAATAGCATGCTACAGGATGAACCAGGTCAAAGGCAGACGCGTTTCACACTTAACAACAGTGCTTATTTATTGGGAATGAATAAGCACTGTTGTTACGTGTTCCTTTTTCATCTCAAAGGTGTTCAATCGGGTTATGGTCAGGCCAGTCAAGTTCCTCCACCCCAAACTCACTCGTCCATGTCTTTATGGACCTTGCTTTGTGACTGGTATAGTGGAGATCAGGGACACTGTAACTGGCGTGGTAGTGATAAGGGACAATATGATGGGTGTGGCAGTGATTAGGGACAATATGACTGGTATGGCAGTGATCAGGGACACTGTAACTGGCGTGGTAGTGATAAGGGACAATATAATGGGTGTGGCAGTGATTAGGGACAATATGACTGGTATGGCAGTGATCAGGGACACTGTAACTGGCGTGGTAGTGATAAGGGACAATATGACGGGTGTGGCAGTGATTAGGGACAATATGACTGGTATGGCAGTGATCAGGGACACTGCGACTGTGCAGCAGTGAGGCTTCATGCAAAGGCTGGGTAGAGGGACCAAGGTCTCCATTGTGGTGCTTGAACCCATCAACAGATACTTAGTACATTCACTTCAGCACTAAAGTTATCACAGAAACTTTTAACACCAATAACTTTACAAGCCTACATAAATATATCCCAGATGTGTCATGGTATATAACAATAATTTTCTTAAACAAAATCTTTATTCTATTACAAAAATGTGGTCCTTGAGCTCCAGCCAAGTGAGAGTCCCCCAAGGTCTACCTGATAAATGTATCCTGGTAGAATGATGCCATTAGACTGCTGCAGGCAAGGGAAAGCATTTCCTAAGCCTCATTTCCCTAGTGATCAGGGGACTACATTAATGTGACTTTCTGGCAATTCACAGGGTGAGAGGCAGCAGAAGGGGGCGTTTTGTGTGAGCTTGTAAATTTTGTGAAAGTTATGGAAGCTTTATGTCACTTTTTCAGTGCAACCATAAATACATACAATTTAATAATCTATAGCAACCTGCCACCCACAGTTTTGTTTCTCAGTTTCCAGAAACCAAATGATCAAAATGACCTTGAAATTGACTGAATGGTATCTATAAAGTGTCTCTGGGGTCGTTTTGATTGATTTCCATCACAATTGTAATCACTTGGTTGACCAGGGGATGGCTAAATCCATGGGCGGCAGGTTCCTGCCGACTGTCCAGTTCCAAGGGATCCTTTTTTAAATGTATTTAAGCATTTGAAAAATGTTCACATTTGTCAAAGAATTGCAAAACATTGTGACCAGCTTTCCAGAGATTTTTTTTGAAATGATTTGCAAACTATGTCTCAAACACATGTTATTGCAAGGGTGTCTCTACTCCCAGAAAGTGATTCTTTTAAATTAGCCTCATCATGGCTTGCCTATAGCGATTAGAACTCTTATGCCTCGTACACACGGGTCGACGATCGTATACAATAGGTCGTACGAACGACCGTTGTATGCTAAATCGACCGTTAGTACGCGCGATTAGAACACCCTATGTACGACGGTGATACAACAGAAGTTGTATGAGCAGACTAGAAAACTTTGGTAGTACGACAAGCGGTCGTACGACCGTTGTACCCTGTGTACAGAGAAGTTGGTCCAACAAGTTGTATTGTGCAAAACACGCATGCTCTGAAGTCAGGAACGGCCGGATGCTAATTATATGCACCTGAACTTTCTCTTTATAGGTTCATAACACGTCACTACATTCGGCTTGGGCGTACGATCGTTTTGTGCATGTCAGTACGTGAGATACAACAGCCAACATACGATTTGGGCCGTTCGGTTGTACGACCGTCGAACCGCGTGTACGAGGCTTAAGAAATTGAATGGTTGTGTCTTTCTTTCTTCCTTTTCATAGTAGCCCCTAAACCTGGATACTTTAAAAAAATAGATGCTGTTACATAGAGAAAAGCCAGGTCTCTCTCAAAACCACGGACAAATAAAACATTGTGTCACATCTCTTCTGCTTATTGCACTTGTTGGCACTGATGGTAAAACTGAGTAAAGGCAGAACTTTACAGATGGCAATAATATAGTTTGTGGAACAATAAGACCTAACTATGATCATAACAGTTGGTTATAAATGTCAGCAAACAAACAGAGCTGGGAAACACAATGAATGATATTGAAGTGGTAAACATAGAATAAAGCTGTCAGGAACATTATTTTAGCAACCATAAGCATCAGAGCTGCAGGGGAGTAGGCAAAAAAATAAAAAAGAGCATATGCTGATCTGTCCCTGGCACTGTTACAGATCTTTCAGCAGCATATTACCAATTACTTGATGTTTTTACAATTTATTGTGTTTATGTACATCAAAGCAGAATTCTATGCAGAAGTAAAAACAAACATATAAAAATAACATAAAATGTACCCACTTCAGCCCCGGAAGGATTTACTCCCTTAATGACCAGACCATTTTTTGTGCGACGCTGTACCAAAACAAAATTGACGTCCTTTTTTTCCCACTGATAGAGCTTTCTTTTGGTGGTACTTGATCACCTCTGCATTTTTTATTTTATGCACTATAAACAAAAAAAAGAGTGACAATTTTGTAAAAAATGGCATTTTATTATAACTTACCGTAAAATCCTTTTCTCTGAGTTCACTGACAGACACAGCTCTTCTTAATTGACACGTGGGTTTTATGTCGTCCTATCAGGAGTGACTAGGCAAAACAGATGCAAAAGCATCAGGGATAGGCTGGCCCCTCCCATGGGGGCCGTCCTCACCTGAGCCTATAAAACCCCCTGCTGGCCAATAGCATTCAGTTTGTCACAAGCAGTACAACAAAAAAACCAGAGGGGTGGGAGCTGCGTCTGTCAGTGAACTCAGAGAAAAGGATTTTACGGTAAGTTATAATAAAATCCCTTTTTCTCTTACGTTCACTGACAGACACAGCTCTTCTTAATTGACACGTGGGGACGTCCCAAAGCAGTGCCAAAAAACTAGAGGGGTGGGCAAACAACAACAACAACTGTACCCAACAGAACCCTCTCAGGGAGCGCCAGACACACTCACACCGCTGCTAGCAAAACTTTGCGGCCAAAAGCAGCATCCGCAGATGCCGACACATTAACTTTGTAAAACTTAGTAAACGTGTGGACTGAGGCCCAAGTGGCCGCTTTGCACACCTGAGACACCGAAGCCTGGTGCCTGAACGCCCAGGAGGTGCTGACCGACCTGGTGGAATGAGCCGTGACCGGAAAAGGGGGAACCTTGCCCCGAAGCTCATACGCATGGGTCATGATCTGTCTGATCCAACGGGAAATGGTAGCCGGCGAGGCTGCCGAACCCTGTTTTGAGCCCTCGGGTAACACAAACAACGAGTCAGACTTCCGAAAGGAAGCTGTAGCACTCAAATAAACCCACAGGGCCCTCACCACATCCAAAGAGTGTAACTCAAATTCCTTAGGATGTTTTGGGTGAGGACATAATGAAGGAAGGACAATATCCTCATTCAAATGAAAAGAAGAGACCACCTTCGGAAGGAAAGAAGGCGGAAGTCGCAACACCGCCTTGTCATTATGAAGAATCAAGTATGGGGACTTGCAGGACAAAGCAGCCAATTCTGACACCCGCAGCGCGGATGTGACAGCCACTAAGAAGGCAACCTTCTGCGACAAAAGGGACAAAGGAATGTCCCTAATCCTCTCATACGGTGGTTTCTGTAAAACAGAGAGCACCAGATTTAAATCCCAGGGCACCAGAGGCGGCCAAAACTGGGGAGCCACATGACGTACACCCTGTACAAATGTGCGGATCAGCGAATGTGAAGCCAAAGGTCTCTGAAAAAGGACCGCTAAGGCCGAAATCTGGCCTTTGAGCGTACTCAATGCCAGGCTCTTGTCCAGTCCCTGTTGCAGAAAAGTCAGCACCCTGGACACCAAATAAGAGCGAGGGTTCCAACCCCCCGCTTCGCACCATGCAATATAGGCTTTCCAGGTCCTGTGATAAATTTTGCGCGAAGTGCACTTACGTGCCTTAAGCATAGTAGGGATTACAGAGTCAGCGACTCCCCGATCCCTCAATACCTGGGCCTCAATAGCCAAGCCGTCAAAGCCAGCAAGGGTAAAGCAGGGTGCAAGATGGGACCTTGGGACAGCAGGTCTTCATGAAGCGGAAGCCGCCAAGGGGCGTCCGCCACCATCCGAACCAGATCGGCGTACCAAGTGCGCCGAGGCCAATCGGGAGTGACCAGGATCGTCGGAATACCCTCCGCAGCTATCCTGCGCAGAACCCGAGGCAACAGCTTCAGGGGAGGGAATAGGTATATTAACCGGTACCGACCCCAAGGAGCCACCAGCGCGTCCGTGGCGACCGCCAACGGATCTCTTGTTCTGCACACGAAGGTTTCGACCTTGTGATTGAACCTGGACACCATGAGGTCTACCTCTGGTGTGCCCCACTTGCGGCAAAGCTGGCGAAACACCTCTGGATGCAGGGATCATTCCCCCTGGTCCAGTGTCTGGCGACTGAGAAAGTCCGCCTGCCAGTTCTCCACTCCTGGAATGTAAATTGTGGAGAGCGCCAGGACATGTTGTTCCGCCCAGCGAAGAATCAGAGCAGCCTCTGCAGCTGACGTGGAACTCCTCGTCCCTCCTTGATGGTTCACATACGCCACGGCTGTGGCATTGTCCGATTAAACCCGGACAGGGAGGCCATGCAGCCTTGTCGACCAACGGGACAAGCAAAGCTTGATCGCTCTCAGTTCCAACACATTTATTGGAAGTCGAGCTTCCTGAGCTGACCAACGGCCCTGGGCAGACAACTGACCCAACACCCCTCCCCAGCCCGTCAGGCTGGCATCCGTCGTCACAATCGACCAGTTGAGGGGAAGGAAAGACTTTCCCAGAGTCAGTGCTGGAGCCTGGAGCCACCAAGTCAGTGATCCCCTGGTCTGGTGGTCCAAACGGATCAGTCTGTCCAGAGAAAGAGGAGATTTGTCCCATTTTGACAGAATCGCCTTCTGCAAGAGCTGGGTGTGACTCTGGGCGTAAGGAATCGCCTCGAAGGATGAAACCATGAGTCCCAACACCCACATGCAGAACCTTAGGGAGGACCTCCGGCGCGACAGCAGGGTCCGAACCACCACTTGCAGCCCCAATAGCTTGTTGGGAGGCAAGAACACCTTCGCCTGCACCGTGTCTAGAATCAGACCGAGGTACTCCAGGCGACATGAGGGGGCAAGCGAGGACTTTTTGAGGTTGATGAGCCAACCGAAGTCCCTTAGTGTGGAAGCCATGATTGTCACGTTCTCCTCCAAGGACACTACCGACTCCACCCTCAAGAGCAGGTCGTCGAGGTACGCCACCACTGCGATGCCTCTCTGCCTTAGCAGTGCTAGGACTGGTGCCAACACCTTGGTGAACACCCTGGGAGCCGAGGCCAGACCGAATGGTAGGGCCACAAACTGGTAGTGCAGGTCTCCCACTGCGAAATGCAGAAAACGCTGGTGTTTTTGGCAGATGGGAACGTGCAGATAGGTGTCCCTGATGTCCAGAGATGCCAAGAATTCCCCTTGATGTAGGGCGGCAACGACCGAGCGAATGGACTCCATCTTGAACTTTTGTGCTTTGACAAAGCAGTTCAGAGCTTTGAGATCCAGAATCGGCCTGATCCCGCCCTTTTTGGGCACCACAAAGAGGTTTGAGTAAAAGCCGCAGAACCTCTCCTCCAGTGGAACTGGCACCACGACACCCATGTCCGTGAGGGACTGGACTGCGCTGAACAGTTCCTCCAGACGCCCTTGCGGAAGTCTTGGGTTTGAGGGAAAGAACCTGTCCGGGGGTAGAGTTCTGAACTCTATCCGGTAACCGGTGGACACCACATCCAGGACCCACCGATCGGAGATGTGAGCTGTCCAGCAGTCCGCAAACTCCAATAACCGGCCCCCCACCCGACATATGGGCGGGGGCAAACCGTCACGCTGAGGAGGGCTTATCCTCCACTTTTCCGGGCTTACGTTGCCAGGTTCTCTTACCAGACCCAGCCGGGGCCTTACCGGACTTGGAACCCTCCCCGGCTGTACCTGAGGCACGAAAATACTTCTTCTGCGCAGGAAAAGAGGGACCCTGACGCCGGCGAAAGTCCCGCCGTTTGGGTTCCGGAAGAAAGAGACTCTTCCCCCCCGTGAAATCTTTAATGATTTCATCCAGCTGTGGTCCAAACAAACGACCCCCCTGGAAGGGAAGGTCAGTGAGACGTTTTTTAGAAGCCTGATCACCCGACCAAGACCTCAGCCACAACACCCGTCTGATGATAATAGCAAAAGCTGAAATTTTTGACAGCATGGTCATGATGTCCAGCAGGGAGTCGCACAGATTATGAAGGCCTTCCACCACGTGTTGCACTTTATGCAACTCATGCTGTGCACAATTGCAATTCCAATTTTTGCAAACTGAGGAGAGGCACTCAGAAAGGGACTGCGCTGACATTGCTGAGGCCAGAGCTGGCCGCATAGCAAAACCTGCCACCTGAAAGATAGCCTTAGACACCATTTCCGTGCGGCGATCCGCCGCGTCCTTAAAAGAGGGTGAGCCCTCCACAGGAAGGGTGGTAGCCTTATTTAGACGGGCCACTGGTGGGTCCACCGAAGGGGAAGCCCACCGTGTTAGGAAAGCATCCTCAAAGGGATAGCGCACTGCAAAATGCTTAGGCAAAGTGAAGGAATTTTTGGGGGAACCCCATTCCTTAAAAACAACCCATTCAAAAAATTGAACATAGGGAAAAGCCCTAGGGGACTTAGGAGGCTTCATAGACCCACAGACATAAGTGGAAGTCTGCGCCTCCTCAGGCTGAGCAAGGCACAGAGCCTGGTGAATGTTAGTAATAAGGGCCGCTACAATAGTCTAGTTGCGCGCCACTGAGGCCCCCTGGTCCTCCTCAGTATCTGAAAGGACCAATTCGCCCTCAGAGAGTTCCACGGGGGTCCCCATGGCAACCGAGGCGACCCCATGGTCTGAATCCTCACCTGAGGAGACATGGGGGGCCAAACGCTTAGCGGGGGGCTCAGGGGCCGTAGCAGTAACTTTAGGAATTAATTCCACAAAAAGAGCCCGCAAGAGGTCCAAAGTGACCGCAGGGGCTTGTGCGGAGCGCTGCTCTGCTGTCTCCATCTCAGAGGGCACTGAAGGGTCCATAGCCGCCGCGTCGCCATCCCCAGATATAACCTGAATGGGACACCCCCCCACGTATCACCACCACCACCTAAGACCACCCAGGGAGCCTGGGAGGACAAGCCCAACAAAAAACAACACCCCAAGGAGCCAGCCAAACCTGGTGCTTCTAGCCCTGTAGCCTGTCAGCGCTGTGAGAGAAAAAAGGCGCTTCTGAGGACTGTATCACACATGCAGCTCCGCTTCTCTGAGGAGAAAGCGTGCGCAGTTACATAGAGTGTAATACCAAAAACCACCACCGGGGAGAAAATGGCGCTCGCGCAGCATAAACCAGCCCCGCAAAATGGCGGCGGTTAATTTTTAAAAAATGCACGAACGAACGTTCCCCAGTCATTCAGTACATGTCCCAGGGCCCTTAAAGTCACAGCGCGACGCCGCGCGAACGCAGTAGACCAGGGGGGAGGGCCGGAGGTGAGGGGTGGGGGGAGGGAGGGGGCACGCATTAAATAAGTGCCCCCCTGACAGGGAAAAAGCTACCACCAATTAAATACTGCCCCGGATGTCGCCCCTCCCTAAGGGCGGGGGAGGGGTCCACTCACCAGTCCGACGGGCGTTGCGGGTAGCCACCCGAAGCAGACTTACCCCCCCTTGTCCCGGGAAGGATTGCTGCTGGCCAAGGCCACTGGAAAGGCAAAAGCCAGACACTGGGCACAAGTGGCAACAGCCACAGGCCGCCCGCACGGAATGGGCCCTGAGCGACGCTGCCCTGACATTTTTAGGGTAGGTCGTCATGAGGTGGACGGTCAGGGCAAAGCTTTGGATTTGTGATATCCTCTCTATGCCAAGACCGGCTACTTGATAGAAGTCTTCATCTTCTTCAGAAAGAAAAAATTACATGCAGAAAAAAAAACGCAGGTCCCATAAGGGAACCCAGTCAACTCCTTTGCACTAGGCAAACAAAACTGAATGCTATTGGCCAGCAGGGGGTTTTATAGGCTCAGGTGAGGACGGCCCCATGGGAGGGGCCAGCCTATCCCTGATGCTTTTGCATCTGTTTTGCCTAGTCACTCCTGATAGGACGACATAAAACCCACGTGTCATTTAAGAAGAGCTGCGTCTGTCAGTGAACGTAAGAGAAAAACATTTTTTTTTAACTTTCCGCTATAATAGATATCCAAAAAATATATATAAAAAAAAAAACAAATGTATTCATCAGTTCAGGCCAATATATATTCTTCTACATATATTTGGCAAAAAAAAAAAAAAATCGCAATATGCGTATATTGATTGGCTTGCACAAATGTTATCGCGTCTACAAACTATGGGATAGATTTAGGGACTTTTATTTATTTTATTGTTTTTACTGGTAATGGAGGCGATCTGCGATTTTTAGCAGGACTGCGACATTGCGGCGGACAAATCTGACCCCAAGTGACACTTTTTGGGAACCAGTAACATTATTACATTGATCAGTGCTATAAAAATGACACTGGCAAGGAAGGGGTTAACACTAGGGGGCGATCAAGAGGTTTACCGTGTTCCCTGGGTGTGTTCTGACTGTGGGGGGGGCTGCCTGGAACACCACAGAGCAATTCCTGATCACTGGGAACAGGAAATCTCTGAGATGTCCCCTGTCAGAACGGGGATCCGTCTTGTTTACATAGGGAGGTCCCCGTTCTGCTTCCCCGATCGCGGGTCACCGGCAGACATTGCGCCCGCTATCTCACATGCATAAACCGATGTACACCTACGGCGACTCGCACAGCCAAGCCACCTTGCCTGCGGCGGGTTGTTGGCAAGTGGTTAAATGCAACTAGTGTGGACATCTAAATTTATCTTGATGTCACTCTCCTGCTAAGCAAGCCCTGTAACAACAGCCCTCTGACATGGAACAGAAGGATAGTATGTTTAGGCCAGTGGTTCTCAACTCCCGTCCTCGGGACCCACTAACAGGCCAGGTTTGCAGGATAACTGAAATACATCACAGGTGATATCATTTGCTGCTCAGTGATTGCAGTATTCTAGTCTGCATCTCCCCAAAGTAATACTTAAAATCTGGCCTATTGGTGGGTCCTAAGGACAGGAGTTGAGAACCACTGGTTTAGGCAATCCAGCTCTGCTGCATGCAAGAGTAATGACCTCATCAGTCTGTTGCTGCTCCTTCATTGACCAATCATAGACTAGGGGTGCAAAGGTGACCAAGCTGGTTTTTCTCCGAATGCAGTAAAGAAAAGTAAAGTCACCAACCTGGCTTTTCTGTCTGATAGGGTTGTGTAAATCTCTGACAGGTAAAAAGGTACTATAACACATTTTAATTAAACACAAAAGTGCAGCGCTTGATCGGTTGCATACATCACAAATATTGTGCAAGAAAAGTCTGTGCTGAAAGTAAAATTGAACAATACTATGAATAAACTCAAAATGAAGTGTAAAGTTCCATGCAAAGTAAAAACCCCAGGTGACTGATGATCTATGGACACAATGTAAGGAGGTATCCTAGAAAGGACAAACGTCCAACTCCCGGTGAATCACCACAGTGAAGGCAAGGTGAGGGCTTACCAGATAATTATGGCCCTCATTAAAGAGAATTCATTGTAAGTATGTACTGGTTCCACGGGACCTCCGGTTCATTCACTCCGATTACAGCAAAGCAGTATCTGTCACAATGTATCTCAGCATACTATGGGCATTAGGGCCCCATGTGCCGACATTACCATGAAAAAAAAAGAGCGCTCTCCATAGTGTAAATCAATTTAAAAACAACAAATTTTAATAAAAGGATTGCACTTACAATATCCATAGTATATTGTAAGCTGGCATACAAATCAAAGCAAGTTCTGGTCTTTCCCACAAACAATATAGTCACGGCTGGTTGGCGCATGCGCAGTGGCGTATATTCTGGCTCCACACCATTCCTTACTTGCATATATAAATTAAGCTTGGACCAATGTAAGAATGTGTGTGTGCCATACCTGGCCGATACCCATGGAAGTTGGAAATCACTGTAGAAGGCACCACTACTACAATGATTGCCGGTAACTTCTGGGTCACATGCCAAGCATCTACCCTGCTGCATAGTGAACACAGATCATTTGTGTGGCATGGGAGCCATTCAGAGAACAATTTGCATTCTCTCAATGAATGCAAAGTGCTCTCTGATTGGAGGAGGTGGAGAAGCACGGTGGTGACGTCATGATCTCCACTTTATCCAATAAGAGGATGCATTCAATAAGACAATATAAAGTGTACTTCCTGATGATGTGTTCACACTAGAACATGAAATGCATAGAAGCAACGCCTGTGTCTGACGTCATTTCTAGTCCCTGGAGCCTGGTGGTTTCGATTTCCCCTGTGAGTGGAGCGCACGCTGTGGAGACACACGTTCGGTAACCTGCACATGCTGAGAGGACTTGTGGCGGTCGATTGGCACCAGCAAATGTGAGTGGGAATACACTTTGTACTGACCGTTCTTTATGTCTGATAAACGGTGTTATGCTATGTGAGCTTTTATTACATTGCATGAGCTGATCGGTGTGACGCTGAAAGCTGCAAGTCTATCTGGAGGTTTGAAGGGAATCTTTCTTACCTGTGGATGGTGAGCGGAGGCAAATAACAGGGAGTTCCAAAGGATACATAGTAGCAGTAAAGTTTCTGTCTCTGTCATTGGAACTTGAACTTTGAAGCATTGGAGTATAAGTATCTATGTTGTTTACAAATCACCTAATTAACCATCACAGAACCACCTTTTGATATTGTGGAGTTGAGATCCAGCATTCTTGTTCTTAATGTGTGTTTATGTAAAGTATTGCGCTAAGGGTGAAGCACTTAATTAATTATTTATTTATGTAAGCACTTTTTCAGAATGTGAATGGTAATTGTCAGGTGAGCGCCTTACACCTTTTTTCTTAATTTTCTCACAATACAAAGTGTTCACTTCTTGGCTCCCATGCCTCCAGTGTATACTAAGCAGCAGGGCAGCCACACATCATGGGACCCACAAGCTAGTAAAAGCTGGAAATCACTGTAGTAGTAATCATTACTACAGTGATTTCCAGCTTCCACAAGCATAGGCTCATTGTTGGACCAAAGTAACTATGCGAAATAGTCCATATTCAGCTTTAACCGATCCATATAGTGCAATCCACCATCGGTCACTAGCCCCTCCTATAAAATGGCACCTTTATAGTTCATAGCCTCCTATGTTGGATTCTGAAGTCATTTTGGGAACAGGGAAGAGGAAACAGAAGAAACACTCAAAATTGACCAACTGCACAACAAGCCTTCTCAGCCATCAGAACAATACATTGATGTAGAGATTACAGATAAAAAAACGCATAATGCTTATACATTTGAGATTGGCCGAACACCCACCCCCCCCCCCACCCCCCACCCCCCCAGTTTAGTTCAGGCAAAAGTTTGGTCCCGAACTCCGAACCTCATTGAACTCTATGAAACCCAAATGTGAAAAATAAAAAGTTCCCATTTTGAAGGCTTATATGCAAGTTTTGGCCATAAAAAGGGCAATGGGGCCAGACTACTACCCCGGAGGACATGCACAATGCAAAAAAACTTTTAAAAAAGATAAGATCGTTTTTAAAGGAGCAGTGATTTTAATGATGCTTAAAGTGAAAGAATGAAAATGAAAAACATCCTTTAAATATAGTGGGGCAACAAGGGGGCCACCAGATCCCGTCCTCCCATGTGACTGAGTATGGCCTGCCCATTCACCCAAAAAGTGTCAAAAAGAAATAAAAACACACACACAGTTTCCGATAAGCCCCTTTCCTGGAGACCCCCACAACCACAGCCCACAGTTGTGTGAAAGAGGCCCTTGTCCCCGTCAACAGGCCACACCCCCCCATGTTGAGGGAATGTGGCCTGGTATGGTTCAGGAGGGGGGCAGCCCCCCCTTTCCTGGCCTACTGGGCTGCATGCTCGGATAAGGGTCTGGTATGAATTTTGGGGACCCCATGTAATTTTTTTTTTAATTTTGGCATGGGGTTCTCCCTAAAATCCATACCAGAACCGAAGGGCCTGGTATGGATTGGGGGCTGTCAGTGGGGCAGCCCATTGATAGCTGATTACAGCTTCCCTGTCCGCTCCTTAACAAGCAGCTATTTACTATGCCCTGATTGGGCAAAGCTTTGTGAGGTGCTTGGTGGGCGAATACCCTGCCGAGGGCCCCACAAATTTGGGTGTTCGCCGGAGAGGAGCTGACTTTTGCTCTGCCCAAACCATTCACACAACTCTATTATACATATTTGTTATTGGTTTCAAGACAATCTATTATATCAGAGGTCTCCAAACTTTCTACAGAAAGGGCCAGTTTGCTGTCCTTCATGCTTTAGGGGGTTCAGACTCAGTGGAAGTAGAAAATGCCCCAGTGCCAGTGGAAGTAAAAAATGCCCCATCATTGGTTTTAATAGGAGGAATTGTATCAGTAGGAGGGTTAGAGCCCCATCATTGTTGGTCAGTGGATGGAATGGTGCTCCATCATTGGTTTTAGTAGATGGAATGGTGCCCCATCATTGGTGTCAGTGGATGGCATGGTGCACCATCATTTTCGTCAGTGGATGCAATGGTCAATGGATGGAATGGTGCCCCAAAGGGCTGGATAAAGACAAGCAAAGGGCCACATCTGACCCACAGGTCACAGTTTGGAGACCATTGAATTATATTATGCATAGAAGAGACTCCGCAACAACCAAGCATACTCACCCTTTAATTCTTCTTTATTGCACAAGAGACATTGAAGTGTTTGGATGCTATGATGAAAAAATAGGTATATTTTCCCAGATGCCTACTGGCCATGGAAGTAAGGAATAATAATAGTATGATATTCTCAGAAGTGAAGAGAAAGGATGACCTATTTTCTTGCTGGAAATAGGACCAGTGCAGAAAGACTAGCCATTGATCCCAAATCTCTGTACAAATCATATTGTCGGGCAGTAATTAAAATGTGCATTGCTGAAGGAAATTAACTGCCCCTCTATAAATTCTACCCAACATGTTTATTATTGTAAGCATACAATAATTAGAGGAATAGCCTCTGCAAAAATCTGGCATTGCTTCTAGACTATACAGTCTGCCTTCAAGTAACATATGCATTAGCAAATCAGGTGCTGTGACATGTAATATGTTTATTTGCAAGTGGCTTATCTTTAACCATCTTTATTTTTACTAGTGTTGTCTAGAAAGAATGTCAGATGGGACATATTTGTGTGACTGCAGCTTAACCTTTGACTGATCTCATGGTTAGGACACTAATAGCCAACGTTTTCATTCTCCCTGTCACCTCACTTAATAGGCAGCTTTTTCTGAGAAAACGTACATATTCGATTCCCATCAGAACAGACATTCTTATATAGTAAAACAGCTGGTCATTTGTCTACACCACTTGGCATGCACAGGTTGCCAACTGAAGGACTGTCAAATTCAAATATTTTTGAAAGACTTGGCTTCAACTTATTTGTGAAAAGCATGACTTTGACTTATACATAAAACAACAGTTCTTTTTCTAAGTACCATATAAACACACACACACACATCAACAGGCAAATTTAACTTTTTCTCTGTATATAAAAGTATATAATATAAACAAGTAATAACATAATTACTGATTGGTTGCTGCACCATACATATTGTTCATATAAGAGATTATTTTTACACTTTTACATTCTCACTATTACCATACTTTACAGACAGATTTTTCTGAGAAGACTTACACCTGTAATTCCCATCTGAACAGGCTTCCTCATGTATTCTAAAGATATTTATTTTGTGCTCATAATATATGTGTAGCACCCTCTAGTGTGCTAGATCAGATTGTACATGGGCTTTTGTGGTGTAGGTAAATTTAGGTTTGGCAGGCAGCAAAGCCTGTGTTTTGAATCTGGGTCAGGGTGAGTGATCCAGGGTGGCTGGAATGACTCACCAGGCAGCATATCGGTTACCTCCTCCTACTTTCTGGAACCTTGGAGAAGTTTCCAGAAGAATAGGAGGGAGGTTAGGAAGAGCTGCCTGGAGTATTGATGAGGGCCCAGCCAAACGAGCTGGCAGGGTGAGGGCACCTCCTAAATTCCCAGAGTCAGGCCAGCAGGGGCAGAGTGGAGTTTGGGTGTAAGCTGGAGATGGAGTGCTGAGGAGGCTGTCGGAGGCCCTTGTGGGTAGTCCCCTAGTCTGGGGGGGGGTGATCTCAGGCCTGCGGCTCAGGTGCTGGAGGAATCCTCTGAAAACACAAGGAGGAGTCCTGTCCAGAGTTACAGAAGCAGGTGTGAGGACAGCAGAAGCCAGCAAGCACGTCCAGGAGATCTCCAGGGAGAAGACAGCTGGATGGCTGGTGAGTGTGACAGTCTGAGAGGGCTGTGGGAAATAGCCAGGAGGGCTAGTGAAAGGGGCCGCTGCAGCCAGGTGGGCTGGCAGTTCCTTAAGAGATGGTGCTGGGATCAGTAACCACAGAAATGTAGCTGGACCCTGGGACTTTTTCTAAACACCAAAGGGGCCCGCTATCCCTGCCTGTAAATGGCATTTGCTTTATCTGACTGCTGCCTTTGTCAGATCAACTAACAGTGTGCCAGCTAGATCTGTGATTTTTGTTCTGCAAGCAAGTGATGTGGTGGAGGAAGAGGAGTGTACATAGAGAGTATATATAGTTCAATTGTCCCTGAAGAGACTTTTGTTCCAGTCAAGTGGGCATCCCATAATAATCCTATGCCCATCCAAGTTCAATACCCAATAAGAAAAAACAAAAAAACAAAGTTGCTGGGCTGTTTTCCTGACCCTAAGTGTGCCTGTGGAAAATTGGTGTGCCTGGCTGTGCAGGATGGGGAATCCCTATTCACCAGCGGCTCCTATGTGGAGTGCACTATATGTGCACACATGCATATAGGCTACAGTGTACATATTACAAATTACATTCTTACAAATTTAAGAAAAGGTGTGATTTGCTATTGACTGTATGGTCCAACATCTGAACCTACATTTGTGATTTAATACACTGGGTTTCCACTGATAAATGACCATACATATGATGTCTTTGTTGCTCCAGCAGCACGGCGTATGAATATTTTTTATTTTCTGCTTTGCTTGGTGCATGCAAATTTCATTGATTAGTTTACTGGTATTTTTTAAAATTTATTTACAGATAAAATGCTGACAAGTGCATGCCTTCGTGCAGACGACTCCTTACTACGGCCTGCAGACCACATCTGGCTTGCTACAAGATTTTATAGGATCAGTAGCATATCTTCAGACAGTGCAAACACTGAGGATTCAGATTAGTTGGTCTCTCAGCTTCTGTTTGGGACCCTGAAGTAAGGGGGACTCTAATTGGGATCCTGGTGTAAGGAAGACCTCTGATGGAGACCCTGATGTATAGAGGAACTCTGATAGCAACCCTGATATAAGGGGGTATTTGATATATAAGGTGGGCGTCTGTTGTAAAAGGGTGACTCTGATCTGAAATGGGGGCTCTGATGTGATGGGGAAGCTTTTGGTGTGAAGGGAGGACTTCTAATTTGACGTGGGGCTTTTGATGTAATGAAGGGGCTTCATGCTGAAAAGTTTGGCGACCCCTGCTTTAGTGTAACAGAAGGAGCAAAATCTGGATTATTTAGATGTTAATGCATTCACATCTAGGAACACACCCTATGCATAGTGTCCCATCAGCTAAACAGTTTCAGGGTTTACATAAAAAAAACTAGGAATGCACCTTATGCATCAAGAATTAGTGTGCAAATAGGCTAAAGAGAAAGGCTTGCATTCATTGTTTGCACATACATTGGTGCCCAATAACTTAATATCAGTTATGAAGTAAAGCACTTTTTAGAAAAAAAATAATTTAACAATTTATAATTCATATTCATTAACCATGTTGTCTTGTGTCCACCTTGGTGACCTCAGATGCTCAGCCATCAATCTGGGGACCACTAATACATCAAGTAATAAAAGATTGCTTTATCTTTTGACAATAAAAGTCAAGCTAAATCGTTCCATTGCTTATACTGACATTTTATTTTGCCTAAATGTCAGCATTTTCCATAAAACTATACGTAAATCCTACTAATCAGGCGAGTCACAGCTCCAAATTCATGAACGGAATGGGAGAGGTCACCTTTGGTTAATCTATAAATAGCAACAAGATGCAGCAAAGCATGGAAAAATTTGGAGGTGTTGGAGAAAAGTAACGCAAATGAAGATAAGATCAGGGCTTTATATATGCTAGATAAATTAGCAATAAAAGCAAGGGAAACATGAAGCAACCTTTATAATTTTCCCAATGTTGCTGATTTGGCATGACTTCAGAGCTACCATACTGTTATAAAACAGAACCTTTACTTCACAGATGTGTTTCATCAACTTGAGACAATTTTTATACAAAAAAAAAATCTTCCTGTGTTTCTGTTCTGAAGAAAGGACAAAATAAAATCCTTGAACCAAGAACAGTGCAAGACACTGTGGTCTTTTTAAAGGAACATTTTAAGGACAAATTAGTGTGTGTGTGTGTGTCTTTGTCTTCTCCACACATTAACTCACATAAATAGCATGAGAGTCAAATAAGAAAAAAAAACATTTCTTTATTTGGATCTCCCGATGTCAGCATTTACAGTATCTAATGTCCATTGGCAACCCCCCACCCCTTTACAATACAGAAATATGTGTGTGGTCTACAACGTAATTTCAGTACACATATACAGATGTATTCCCTTGTTAGGAGAATATTTTTTTTTAAATGCAATAAATTGTGCCTATGTGCCTCTAAAAAAATGTATAATCATGTTATACGGCTCAGTGTTGGAACCAAATCTGTTGAGTACAACAGATATATTATTAACATTTTCAAAATTTGATCACATATGAAGGTTCAAGAAAATGTTTTTGTGAATTTCTCAACTTCAAAAATATAAAAGAGAACATTGCTATAATGCACTATTTAGAGCTTAATTTAATTCACATTTTTAAATTGTGACAAGAAACACAAGGCAGAAGAGATCCAAATATTGTACAAAATCACCCAAGCCTTTTTGCAGTGCCAATATTCTTTGACTCTGAGCACATCTGGAACCATAAGCACATTTTCTATTGTTGGCGCTAATAGATGTGCCAGCCAGTATTAATATGTGCTTCAACCACACATTGGCACTGGTTCATAAAAAATAGAGAAATGAAAATGAAAACAAAGGGGGCAATCCAGCTGGCTTCATCTATGGATTTTAAAGAATAAACCTGAAAGGTAACTGCTCTGCTTTTGCCACAGTTTCCTTTGCTCCTGTTTTTAAACAAAATTGCTAAATGCACATGCATTCAAGGAGCCCTATGGAACACATGGAAATGCAAGAGCAACTTAATAACTTGGGTTCTCTGTTCTGTGCCTCAACTCCAAAAACACCCTCATGCCCTCTGACACACTTGGTTGAATGAAAGTTACTCCAAGCATTTTTAAAAACACGGGTATAGTAACCTTTAACTCGGCCGTAAATTAGCACCTGGAAGTAGACTCAAGACCGCTTAGTGGTAAAGAAACTCAATGTACTGATACAGGTTAGAATGGATGGTGGTTTGAGCATAACTAAACACACAGAAGGTAGGTTCAGACACAGTCCGCTAGACAGTGTACTCACTATGCCAAGATAACTTGGAATAGAGTTTTGTACCACTAGACTGGAATTAGCACATAAATTAGCAAGGGCGTGTAAGCATTAATTGCAATTTGAATAATAATACTGACTAGTCTTGATTGCACTCTAGGAGAATGACTAAAATATGATGCATAGTCTTCTGAGAGGTACCTCTTAGCATAGGCAATAGGTAAAAGTCTGTGTAGCAGCTATAAAGAGGCAGTCTTTAGTCCGAACTCCTCTGCCAGCTAGCGTTGGGGCCAAGATGTACTGTCTGTGCACATAAGAATAGTCCCAGTCACACCTACAGGCAGAAAATAAGGCTACAAGATAGCTGTGTAGTCAGTTCCTAAAGCGCTCAGTCCCTTTCTCTAGCAGGAGTTAGTAATTCCCTACAGCAACAGCTCATCAGTCTCAGTGATATTGTGGCACACTAATCCAAGTGATAATGTGGCTCACCATCCAGTCACACACAGCAATTAGTCCACTCTCTGCTCTGCACCCAGATGACTCTGTCTGCACTCAGCACTCCTGATCTTGATCAGGCTTCCGATATGCAGCAGTGATGGTGCACACTAGACAGGGATGTGCGCTCTCTGATCTCCCTCATGGCAAGAGAAAGCTGTGTCCTGTTCAGCTTGAGAAAATGCAGATCGTTCCCCTCCTTCTGGCAATCTCCCTCTGGGAAATACCATTCAAAAGCTCTTGATTACAGTAGATTCTCTTTTCCCTGGACTACAGTTTCCACAGTGCAGTGCTACCTGATTCAGTCTATCGAGCTCTTCCTGCTCAACAGCTCACTCTCTGAAATAGCCGTTAACCAGTTCAGCGCCACAGGGCAGCAGCTACAGAGAGCAGCTGCAGCTAGTGTTTCTCTTAGGCCTTTTGCACACTGCAGCTTGAAAAAGCTCAGTACAGCTTTTTTTTTTTTAACTAGCTAAAATACAGCCCATTAACTATAATGTGCCTATGCACACAGGTGCGTAAACAAGCGCCATGCATTTTTCAGTAAAAAAAAAAAAGAAAAAGGAAAATCTGCATTTTTGAACAGAACAAGAACACGAAAAAAAGTTTGCGTGAAATTGCGCAAGCGCATATGCGAAAGAATACGCACAAATACAAAAAAAAAGTAGATGCTCAAACAGGAGTATCGTGTGCAAGAGGCCTTACTCTCAATCTTAGCCAAGTACCTGGCTACACTTGCGTAAATACAGGGAAAGTAAAATGTTCATGGTAATAGCAGCCTTATCAGCAGGTGGCTACATCATATGAAGCCACCTTTGCATTCAGGGGCTAGAATTGTGTCTCCCTATACCATGTGTTCATCAAAAGAAACACACAGCCCAGCAGCCTAGGATGGCAAGTCCCTCCCCTGGTCCTCCATCCCCCTCTTGCCCCCTTTCTCCAAGCTAACAGACTGGGTTGAAACTGCACTGTCTATTGTTAACTCTTTCCTGTAAAGACTGGACGTTCAGGGAAGCAGCACTGAGAGTGCAGGACCCAGCAGCATTGAAAGCTGAAAACTGCAGGTGCTGGAGTAAGAATTTCACCAACTAGATTACTGGGATATGTTTACATTATTGGGCAGCACAGTGGCTAAGTGGTTAGCACTTCTGCCTGGCAGCATTAGGGTCATTGGTTTGAATCCCAACCATGTCATTACCTGTCTGGAGTTTACCTGTTGTCCCTGTGCCTATGTGAGGTTTTTCCCGCATCTAAAGACATGCCAGCAAGGTAATTGGCTCTAGTATGTGTATGTATGAACGTAAGTGAATGTAAGTTAGGGACCTTAGATTGTAAGCTCCTTGAGGGTGGGCAATGATGTAAATGTAAAATATATATGTAAATGATTGGTGCTATATAAGTACCAATAACTTAACTACACTAAATATGTTAATGTTTTAAATGCTAAGGGATTATAGTTTTTTTTTTTACAATGGGGCTTGAACACCACTCTAACCCGTGAAGCTGAAATCAACAGTCTATGGAACACTCCCAAATCCAGGTGCTCTGACTCTGAATGACCTCCTCTCATTCAAACGGTTTGCAGCAAAATACTATTGAAGAGCCGGCACTCCCAGGATGCAGGAAATAAAGAATTTCATTCCAACATCTTCATATAAAAGGTACAGCAAACTGACACGTTTCGGCGTACAACGCCTTGTTGCTGTGAACAAGGCGTTGTATGCTGAAACGCGTCGGTTTTGCTGTAACTGTTACATGAAGATATTGGAATAAAATTCTTTATTTACTGCATCCTGGGAGTGTCGCCTCTTCAATAGTATTTTTTTATTATTATTATTATTATTAAAATAACAAACATGTTATAATGATCTGCTCTGTGCAAGGACTTTGCACAGAGCAGCCCAGATCCTCCTGGCTCTCCCGCCCCCACCCAGCCGAGTGCCCCCATAGCACGCCGCTTGCTATGCAGTTAGGTATAAAACCTTCTGACTTTACAACCACTTTAATACTACTTTAAGAAACTACAGCTAAATAGATGAAAGACAAAAAAATGAAAATAAGTCCACAACCTATGAAGTCAATTCAGTTAGGTCTTTGGTTAAGACTGATTACTAATGGGAGAAATACTCTGGGGTTGCAAATAAATTCCAATCACATTCTAAAAACAGTATGCAACAGACTGTTTTCTTCTTAGAGGACACAATCAAAATGAAGGTCAGTATCAGTATGTGATTTTATCCGTGTAAAGATAAAAAGCAAGTGACTGCTCAATAATGACAAAAGCTGTATACTTACTGTATGTTTAATTTGCTCCATTGTAAATGAAAAAAATATACATGAGAAAAGTACATAACCTTCTATGATCATATATTTACTCCATAAATATCACTACGCATATAGTTATCATTCTACACTGCCTTTATTTTTCATATAAGACCCAACAGAAATTCAAAACGAAAATTGGTTGTGCACTTCCACATAAAGGAGTTATGAACATGACAATTGTTATCATTTCAGTTCTGCAGCCCAATCCATTCTTCAAGAAGGAGCAGGTAGTTCACGTTGATTACAACACTGCCTGTAGCTTGTCCACTCCACTCAGCATCAAACTGAAAGCAAAAAACAAAGTTATTACACCATAAAGCACAATCTATGGTACAGTAAAACCTTGGTTTGTGAGCATAATTCATTCCGGAAACATGCTTGTAATCCAAAGCACTCTTATATCAAAGCGAATTTCCTCATAAGAAATAATGGAAACTCAGATTATTCATTCCACAACCATTTATTCATAAGTCCTTCAGTTTATAGTCCATATAAAAAGATTATAGCAATGTGATAGGTTGCGTAACCATAAAATATCCATCCACAAATGGCCGCCTCCACAAGGCGATTAGAAGCAAAATCCAGAAGGAACTACTGAGTATAAAATAGAAGAGAGGCGCCTCTAAGTGTAGCAATATGGTTACATTTAATGAAGGTACAACATTTATCAGCTCACATGGTTGATGATTAAAAGAGGTACATCTAAGTATACAGGCATCCGAGGTAAAGCTGTCCATATTAACCGTCCTCTGCACCACCGCCTCTCACCGCTGTCAGTCTGCAATCGTGATCGGGAAGACTATCCTGCAGTAGAGCGATCTGAAAGTGAGGCATGAATCGCTTGTGGAGCGCAGCGTGGAAGGGATGACATCGTTGGCGGTGCGGAAGATGGGCTTTGTGGACAGTTTTACCCCTGCATACTTAGATGTGCCCGTTTAATCATCAACCATGTGAGCTGATAAATGTTGCACCTTCATTAAATGTAACCATATTGCTACACTTGGAGGCGCCTCTCTTCTCTTTTATACTCAGTTGTGACGTGACGCTACTCTTATATCAAGACATCATTTGTTTATCATGTCAAAATGTATAAAACAAATTGGCTGGCATCCAGTGTAAAGCAGTGTAAAGCGGACCATCCTCCGCACCACCGCCTCTCACCGCTGTCAGTCTGCAATCGTGATCGGGAAGACTGCCCTGCAGTAGAGAGATCTGAAAGTGAGGCATGAATCGCTCGTGGAGCGCAGCGTAGAAGGGATGACATTGATGGTGGTGTGGAGGACGGTCTATGTGGACAGCTTTACCCCAGATGCCTTCATACTTAGATGTGCCTGTTTAATCATCAACCATGTGAGTTGTAAAATGTTGCACCTCCATTAAATGTAACCATATTGCTACACTTAGAGGCGCCTCTCTTCTCTTTTATACTCAGTTATGATGGGACGCTACTCTTATATCAAGACATCGCTTGTATATCAAGTCAAAATGTATAAAACAAATTTGTTGGTCTTGCAAAACACTCTCAAACCAAGTTACTCTCAATCCAAGGTTTTATTGTATATCATATTTTTTAAGGCTAAATAACGCACGTTGCTGACCCACAAAGAAATGCACTTCACTTTAGTAAACATCATGCCTAACCTAAATCTACATCAGGATACATACCTGAACTAAGTGATCCAGTGCCCCATATCCTTGTCTTCACCTATAAGTATTTATAACCAGAGGATCTAAACGTATCCTACTCTATTCAAAACAAGCTGGATTCCATCCTCAGATACATTTATACATGATAAAGATACATTTGCACATACTAATTAGCACACCTTTAACCACTTGCCGACTGCCCGCCACAGTATGACAGCGACAAAGTGGTTCGTAATCGCAAACCGCCGTCACCTGACGGCGGCCATGATTACTAGCATTATGAGAGCGTAGCCGCCGGAGGCACTTGCGCACTCACTGTGTTCCGGGGGGGCCAGGGAGCAGACCCGATCTCCACCGGCTACCCGCGATGCCCCCCCGCAGTGAAAGAACGGAGGTTCATGTATGTAAACACGGATCTCCGTTCTGACAGAGGGGGAAGGGCTATGATCATAGGCTCCCTGTATGTGGAAGCCCTGATCACTCCCCTCCCCCTGCCAGCCCAGCCCCCTTACAGTTAGAACAAACTGAGGGAACACAGTTAACCCCTTAGAGCACCGCCTGCAGGTCAACCCCTTCACTCCCAATGGCATTTACACAGTAATCAGTGTATTTTTATAGCACTGATCGCTGTATAAATGGCAATGCTCCCAAAAAAGTGTCAAAATGGTCCGACATGTCCGCTGCAATATCGCAGTACCGCTAAAAATCGCAGATCGTTACTAGTAAAAAAATTTTAAAAAAATAAAAACCCCCAGAAATGAATTCTCATCATTCGTAAACACTGCAACTTTTGCGCAAACCAATCAATAAACGCCAATTGCAATTTTTTTTACCAAAAATATGAGGAAGAATAGAAATCGGTCAAAACTGATGAAGAGAAATGTTTTTTTATATTTTTTTTTTGGATTTCTATTTTAGCAAAAAGTAAGAAAAAATTGTTTTTTTTTTTTGCAAAATTGTGACTCTTTTTTTGTTTATAGCATTTGGGTACAACGTCACACGACCGCGCAATTGTCAGTTAAAGCGACGCAGTGCTGAATCACAAAAAGTACTCTGGTCCTAAATTGTGAAATCCTTCCGGGGCTGAAGTGGTTAAAGTGTTACTAAACCCACAACAGTAAAATCAGTCTGTATATGCAGTAAAGCATGCTTATTATACTCATATCATACTATTATTGTGTAAAAAGGCTGTTAGATCTTGTCTTCTCTGATCCTCTCTTTCTTGCATTGCCCCCAAAACATGTCCAGATAAGACAAAGTTACTGGAGTCAGGCTGCACATGCTCAGTTTGTTGTGTATTGCTAGAGAATTTGTTTTTTTTATTGGGAGAGTGCATGTGATCAGCACATCAAGGCCAATCAGCACTGTCCAGACAGAGGGTCAGGGGTCCTGCATGCTGATAGGACAGCCAGTGCAGTATGAAATTTCCTCCTACAAGCTTTAATCAGACACTGATAGAAGTCACAAGACTGCTATACAGTGTACTGCTGATGAGAAAAGCAGTTTATATTTAATAAAATAATTGCATTTCCATGTTCTGTTTACTGTGGGAGACCAGATATAGTGAATGCAGGGTCCTGGGTTTAGTAACACTTTAAGGTGCCCCCTTCACAATATAAGCTTAGTTCTTCCTGATTTCTTGTTCTAATTTTCTAATTCAAACCCCACAATCATTTATGTGCCTCCATTAGAGCTTTAAACTGCTCATATTCAATTTGTAACTTTACAAGTGATTTAATAATGCCAGAATGTATTATTTTACGAAAACGTACGAAAGACAAAAAGTGTGCCCAAACGCTGACTTACCACAAAGAACTGCAGGACTGCCTTATAGGACTTTATTGCATTTTTCAGAGAGCTTAGTGCATGATTTGGGTTGTTATTTATTGGTCAAAGGCACAGCTAGGGAATGAGGCAGGCTGACAGCATTACATAGGCTCTGCCCTCTTGCTAGAATTAAAGGGAATGTAGGATCTTTTCAAGATTATTTTTTTAGATATGCATGTAAAAGAGAAATGCGGCACTTAAAAAAAATTAAATAAATAAGTGCTCCCTAAAATACTAATTTAATTTCATTGAGTTTATGCAGATAAGAGGTAAGCGCCATCAACACAGATTTTATCACAAATTTACCCTAAAGCACAGTATTGACCTTAGGTCATGCTAGGTAGGGAGGACAATTAAAAAGTAGGTTTGTTTTTCTTTTCAGGGAAAATGCCGCACAGTAATAAGAATAGGCAGCTGGCATATACCTGGCTGTAGCCAAAGTAGATAAATTGGTATAATTAGGACACTGTGTGTTATGCTGCAGTTTATAAATGGCCCAATGCGTATTGTAAAATGCATTCCAGATGACTGATATCATAACAAAAAGCTTGCCATGTATTGCCACACTATGGCACAATGATTATATTTTTATACTGTTTTTATCATACAGAAACCCAATTTCATACTTGGTCTCACATTTGTGACAATAATAGTTCAAAGAATCATACAACATCTGATATCAGTTGTCTCAATTGTGCACTACAAATAGAATAGAATGACTTACATTCATTCCTATCTACTCTCGCATGCTGTATATTTTCCACCATGCAGCTAATACATAAAACTGTTACTGAATCATCGTGTGTCTTCTTCTTTCTCTACATTGAAAATGTTGTCTATGCTATTTATATTGTATAAAAAAAGGAGCCCCAATTTCATACTCCCTATTTTTCTATCTCTAGGAAAACATTGATTTGGTATATATGGTACTTGGAGACAGTCATTTTCAATTCAGACACAGCATTTAAAGGACACATTCACTTTAAAAAAATAAATGCACATTTTTTGCAGGTTAAAAAAAAAAAAATTTGCATTTTTTCTCTACAGAGTATTGCACCCACAAGCAGTAGATCATGGGTGCAATGCAAGGCTCCTGCAGACCCTCCGTTTAGTATATATAGTATATACTGATTAGGGGACACACTGGACACCTTTGCTGCCATTGTGCTATATGCTGGGTGTCTGGTGTGCCCCTGTGCCTTTAAAGCGGTAGTAACCCACGAAAAAAAAACAAAAGAAAAACCCTGCAAGACAATAGCATAATGTGCTAGTATGCATTACCTTAGAACGAGGCTCCCGCAGCCCGACTCGCTGAGGGAGCCGATATGATGTCCATGATCTTTCTTCCGGGTCCACGGCTCCACCGCTGTGAGTGGTTTGAGCCGCGTGCGCACAGGAGTTCTTTGTTTTGGGCAGGGGGCTCTGATTTTCTGGCAGCATCTGCCGGATCATCAGAACGCTTGCACCACTGACATCAGCGGCTGCATGCAGGGCGAATACATTTGGGGGATACAACCACTTTAAGGAAGGGTGGGCTCCTTCCAGGCTCACCTATCCATTACAATGTATGTGCTATTATGGAGGCTCTCACAATTTAAAGTTAGGACTGCAGACAATAATGGGGTGCTGTGAAGTGGCTCTACAGCTTACGTGTGTATTTGCAAATGTGTGCAAACTAAACCCCTGTTTTTAACGCATACTGTTAGACAGGATAATTCAGTTGGTTGCAGGCTGGTCAGTAAGTTGAGCTGGGAATTTTCTTTAGTTTTGTTTGACCATAGTATAGTATATATACCTCACAGGTGGGATGGGCAGACAATTACTGAAGAACAGGAAGAATTAATGAACTACTAGAGCACTAAGAGAGAGCTTATTAGCGCCCTCGCCGTTCATTGAGAATTACAAGCCATCTGTTGCAATGGCAGTAGTTTATTAAATCTCAGAACTCTGTGAATGAATGACATGGCTGGGTGGGTGAAGCCCTGCATAGCTGCATTGTTTTCAAATTGTGACTGCGGGTGCGGAGAGAAGATGGCCCGCCTGTTGTCACAATGAGGGCGGGGATCAGTGGTGAAGAGGGAGGTTGCTGGACATGGTACATGTTACAACCTAAATAGAGGTGTAACATTTTCAGAAAAGTGAACTTATACTTTAAAGCGCTACCTTTCAATTGTGCAGGCTATCATTGACAGTTAGCACCAAATTTGAATACAGTGATGTTAGGTATAACATCATTAACAATGTATTTTGCACAGTTTGAGGCCGAAAAATTCAATTAAACCTTGCCACACAGAGATTAAACCTGGAATCGGGTACAGGCAATCTATTAGGTTCGAACATCCGTATTCATGGACAAATTCTGTGTATAGGCCATAGAGAGAGCAACAGCCATAAATATATAAGTAAATACATTCACTGATGCAGCCCATGCAAAACTTGGTAACTCATCATATTAACTGAAATCTAAAAAAATTAAATCTGCCCTGCCCCATACCCATTGTTTGGATGGCACCTTAGAGCCCAATGGAATCCCCAGGAATTTTAAAATAAAAAACACAGCTCTTGCTGTCCCTCACAGACCCACCCATTCTGTGATCCAGAGCTGGTTTATTCTGGGTTCAATAATCACCAGTGCCATTCATCTCATTTCCTGTGAATGCAAGGCATTATGGGCCACTCTCAGGGGGGGGGGGGGGGGGG
>BLSH010386158.1:299901-313445 GCA_018402905.1 Glandirana rugosa | reverse complement strand
TGAATGCAAGGCATTATGGGCCAATCTCGGGGGGGGGGGGGTGACATCATCATAGCATTCCACACAGTAAAATTATGTGGATAGGGTGCTGATGCCATTATGCCAGTACCACTCTCTGCTTTAATATGGACCACCAAGGACCACTGCTTCCCTTAAATGGCCTGAGGACTTCTGAAATAGTATAATAAAAAACACAGAAAGTACAAGTGAAGGAGCAGAGGGGAAGTTTAGGGGGGCATAGAAGGCTAGGGGAGGCTGTATATGTGCTTTAACATAGCAGGTTCTAATGGTTTACCTGAATTGGTGTGGTTAGTCTTGCTGGATTTGGATTTTCTCGCCAGTTAAGGCCTGACACCAATTTCATATAATTAATTTCTCCTCCACTTTCTTCATGTCTGCGCAAACCAAACAACATATATTACATGAACACATATACATGACTCAGAGCTACTACATTTTTTACATGTAATTAATTGGAGTATTCAGTTGTGGATGTTGGCATAGCCCCAACACGGAGACCATTACATGAACATTACAAAGATTAACATTACAGTTTCTTTCTTTTCAGATTTAGTATCAGTCCCAAAAATTTCACAAACTGGAACCACATGTGGAATCTGTGCAGTTGCCGCTTACTACATATATTTTGTTACATTTGTTGACATGGTGAGTTTGTTACACTGATGGGAGTCTGGTGTGTCTTTGTACTGTTTTCATTCTATCATCACTTCTTTTCTGTCCCCTGCTGAACCATGTTTTTGTAATATTCCATGCTTTTACATAACGAGACAACCATTTGGCCATCCTGTCCCATTTCACAAAACATTATGACTTTATTGTGAACCATAAAGTAAAATGAGCACTTCTGTATGAATTGCCATGAGCCTTGTAATATGGATATCATATACAGTGCGCACTGCAAGGTTTACAGTGAAGGATGTGGATAGAGTATGCTTCCACTACAAGCATAAAAGCTGAGCTCCAGGCAAACCAATAAATACACATTCAAAATACAACTTAAGTTTTAGCTGCCAAAGTATTTGTAATTTAGTTTAGCAAGTCCTGGGATTTAGGCAGCCCTGCCAGACAGAAGTAAGGTTGGTGACCTCACTTTTCTCTACTGCAGTTGAGCAATACAATTTGGACACTTCCTTGTCCCAACACTGTAACTGGACAAAGAACAGCAAACTGATTAAGCTACCTTTCCCATATTTCTGTCAGCTTGTTAGCACATATGCATGCAGCAGAGACTGCTTGGACCAGAGTTTGGCGTTCCCTGGTCTACCATACAGAGGTTACAGCAGGCTATGAGTATAATGCAGGTACTACAGTAAAGTGACACCAAAATATATCCTTATTCTCCAAAAATAACCTATACACATCCAATATTTTATAGCCGTTTGATCTATTTTTCATGAACTTGTTTCTTACTATGTTCTTCTCCCTCCTTGTAACGTACTCTGTGACCTTTCCTTTTTGGTTATGTGGACTGCTTTATACAAACTACAAATCCCTTAGTCCATAGTGTCTAGTCCATCTCAGCAATGAGCAAGAGTGGGTGGCTATGTGCATACACACATTGGGACCATGAAGAATGAACGTTGCCACACCCTAACAGGAAGTCGTATCGCAAGGAAATTAGAGATTTGGAGGAGGCTGAGAGCAATAGAAGTTACTAGAAATATACTTGGAAAAAAAAGAAATATATTTGAGTCGATTTTTTTAAAACCAGAGTTTAGTGTAACTTCAAATTAGTTGATTAACTAACACAACACACGAAAACTACTTAAAAAAAAGCACTATTTCTGGGCAACACAGTACACCACAATGTACAGATCATTCACTTCAATGTTTTGTGGTGTGCTTTAGTACAGCTGCATTGGTTACTGTATACAGCATGTGGAGTTGGATGCCCTTCTGAATGAGTGGCAACATGCTTATACAGTACCACATACCCATGTGCATTGTGGAAAACTGCATTAAAACACAGTTTTTTTTAAATCCTGCCTAATATATATAATTCTTGATTAAGAATTAACACATAACTGCATTCATTTATATCTTTATATGTGCTTTATAATGCTATAAGAAAGGTTGGTGGAGTTAGCGCCAACTATGATGGAGTTCATGCAAAGACCATATCAGGTGTTGTCAATGAACGGCTGTGCATCTGTAGTAGACCTTGAACATAACAGAATGAGTTAACAAAGAAAGAAGTTTCCTCTGGGGATAGAATTGTTGATATGAAGGCTTGCCATCGCTGATAGAAATGGTATTTGGAAAGGGAATAAAATATATAGTATGTTATCTTGATTTTTTGGATGTTTAATATAGGTTATCTTATAAGTATATGCCTAGGTGGAGTGTATTATATGGGCAAGAATGTATGTGTTTTGGATAATGATTAATGGTGTATATGAATGTGTTATATTTTAGTATGCTATTTATTACTGTTGTTGTGAAGGAGTCTTATAGTTTCTATTGGTCGGTCTGTCTGTCTGTCTGTCTGTCTGTCTGTCTGTCTGTCTGTCTGTCTATCTATCTATCTATCTATCTATCTATCTATCTATCTATCACAGATGAAGGTAAAAACAAAATAACATTAACATTAATAATTTAACATGCACAAAACATACACGTTGTTAAATTATACACTTGGTTATGTGCTAATATTACAGTCTCCATTTTAAAGGACATCTCCAGTCAAGCAGCCAAAATACACAGCTGAAACATATAGAGGTTATGTTTTACCTGCCAAAAGTTTGTAAAGTACCTCACACATTTAGGTGATCCACCCATTCCTATTGAACTGCATAGCTGAGCATCAGGAAAGTGTCAACACTTAATAGATTCCGCAGCTCTGCCACTGCCCGCCTGCCTACTACCTGCCATACTGGTGAGTGATGACACCCATCCTGAGCTCCCTACTTTTTCCAAGCACAGGAGTTCCTACTCCTAAGCACTTTCACTGCAGGCTGCTTTCAGCTTTCACTTGTCTTTTGCTAAGTCTTTATGAAGGCAAGTACTATAGCTGAACTAAAAAATGATATTATGAATTTTGAAAGAATATGTAAGTGTGTGTTTTCTCATCTTCAAATATTCTTTAACTCTTTATGCAAGCGACACATATCCAAGCATGTCTTAAATATAATTATATTACTTACTTTTCCAATATAATTCGAAGGATGTCATCAGCTAATGGTAGTTTGAATGCTTTGCAGATAGTTTTAGTTTCTTGGAATGGAAGCAACCCTTTCCTTTAAAACATGAAGAAGAAAAGTAGGACATGAACCTTTGTTGTTAATATGTTCACAACATACAAAATAAACAAAAAAAGTAACTACACCATACAGCATGCATACACATATCAAATAACTGCAAAGTGCAAAATATAAGCCTAAATACAATAGCAACAAGGACTGGCCAGATATACTGTACATTATAGTAGATCTGTATGCAACGTGTGAATCAAGACCCTGATTGGGCTTTTTTTTGAGTTTTTGAGCTCCCCTGATTTTAAACAAATATTTACTTTTTTGAGCTGCATTGTGTTATGGTATTGAGCGTGTCAGGTACGTAGACAACATATAATAAATATATAATGTTTGGGCTCATATGCGTGGTCCAGGTAACCTAACCTAAGCTTAATTAGAATAGGTTATAACAGAGTTGGCCATGCTGATCACAGTGGGTGATTTACTAAAGGCAAATAGACTGTGCACTTTGCAAAGTGCAGTTGCACTTTGCCAGTGCGTTGCACCAGAGCTTAGTAAATGAGGTAAAGCTTCACTTTGCAAAGAATACCCAATCACATGCAAGGAAAATATAAAAAACAGCATTCTTGCTTGCACATGTAGGGATGGAGGTGTGCCATAATAAAGGTAGACAGCAGACCAATTCTCTTTCCTATTTGTATATTTTACATATAGGGATGGAGGTGTGCCATAATAAAGGTAGTCAGCAGACCAATTCTCTTTCCTACGGAATTCAGGTGGTAGACACCTATTTATGCCCTTTGGTCTGCTGCTATCCTCTGGTCCAACATATTGACCTTATGTCCACCTCATTTAAAGTCCCATGGGCGCTTTTTTGTTTGTATGATGATGGAAGTCAGCAACCGTGTTACTGAATTCAGGTACTCAATGGGAAGGTCAACCTGCTCTCTGTGTCACAATAATTGTGGAGACCGCTGCATCCAAAAACACCCGAGTACAATATATATATAAAACACTACTATAATAAGGTGTGCAGTTGTTTTAAATGTATCAAGAATGAATACATATGCGCGAAAGAGCTAATGTGCGTGACTCATACAGACATTTGCAAATAATTGTACAAACTCATGTGCAAATAATTGCTGTTGTGCACAACAAAGTCCATCCAAAGTCCATATGATCCAAGGCACCCAAAGTCCATATGATTTATGAATTCTCTAAGAACTGCAATGCAGCTTCATGTGTATCCCCACCTCCACCTGTGCAAACTGCTTACCAAATGTTGTTAACCTCCAAATTATTAGAGGCTAAAAAGCATAAAAACTCTCTATGATCTTAGCAGCAACAGCTCAGCTGCCCAGCAGATGGCTCTCAACCCCCTCATGGCTTTCAAGTGTCTCCAGCCAAAGCTCCTTGTGCCACTTAGAAAAGAATAAACCAAACTCCATAGCCCAATATAATCCAGAAAAGCACAATTCATTTAATAGTATAATATTCACAAACAGTAGAGTGTATCAGACATAAAAACTGCATCATTATTTGATCAATGGCATGCATGATGACCCTATTTGCCCAGGTTTGTACAATTATTTGCAAATGTCGGTATGAGTTGTTTCATGCACATGAGCACTTTGGCACATATGGATTAATTATTTATGCACAAGAGCACTTTACTACAATATTGATACATTTAAAGAGACAGCACACCTTATTATAGCAGGATACTGAATTCAGCTGCATGCTTACCTGGAGCTGACAGGTGCAGTATGTTGGAAGCTGTGAACTGGTTTACACCTAGCATATAGGAATTTCTTTCCCCAAGTCCTTAACATGTGGTGTTGACTCCAATGAGAGATAATGGGGGTGTCTCAGATCTCCATTCTCTAGAGACAGGACAGTTATTTCCTATAAGGGGTCAAAATGCATGGGTGGTACAGTGGGAAAGAAATCCAAAAGCACAGCATGTAAACCAAGCAGTGCCTTTTATAAGGTCATACATGCTAGCTCCATGTAAGCATCACTCTGAGGTCTTATTTGTTCTGAGAGAAGTAAAGGAGACTAGGGAAAACTCTTTTGGAAACCATTTTTACTTCTCAACACAAATATGTCTTGTAATGGGAACTAGTAAAATTAGGTAAGTCACGAGCAACCCTTGAAATATTTTTATAGGACTCAGGGAACCCCTACTGAAAGTGATTATATCTGCAGGTCAAGGTACATCACTGTACCCCTGATAAAGTGTTATTTCTGCAGGTCAAGGTACATTGAAGGGATCAGTAAGTTTCTGAAACTTTCAAAAAAATAAAGAATATGGCATATGTACAATATCTGTCTCTCATAGTGGATCATTTATCCACACACACGTACACACACTCTTCCTTTTCAGCTTCACTATTCATTCACTACCTCCCTTCCTTTGCAATCAATTGTGGTCATTCCTTGTCTTTTCACCTACTGTTGGTCTCTGTATCTGTCTCTTTGTATCCACACATCCTTTCCCACTCTGCCACTAATTCTGTCCAACCTCACCGTTCCATCCACTCACCTCAAATTGATGGATGGGGAACCTATATACCATGCAATACCAGATATTTTGTCTTATTACTGATGATGTTTGCTTCTTTGGATCACATTTGTGACCTAATGTATGTCAATATATGATAATTTGTATGAATAAAATTATTATTTTACTTTAATTAATTAATATTCATCAATGTTATTTGTCGACCACCACATCCTTCATTTAAAGTCCCACCAATCCCCCCTATTGCACTATTGTGCAATTTTTTATATTTTATACTATATTCAGGGATGGAAGTTGTAGTCTTACCAGGCTACTATAAACTTCATTTAAAGTCCCACTTTCCTTGTTCCCCACCCCCCTTCTCTTATCAATGATGGTCAGTAGGGGAAGAGCATTTTACATTGGTTGTTAGCAGAGATATTCCTGCTTTAATTGGAGATCGGTGAAAAAGTGGCCCCTTACATTGGTGGTCACTTTATTGTCCCCTAGCATTTGTGGTCACTGTAGAAGTGTTCCCTACCATTGGATGTCTGTGGAAAATTCTATCTCTTATAGTAGTGATGGGTAGGGGTGAGCAAATGTGTTTGGGCTATGTTTGTTTGGAATTTGTTGAACCCATTATTACATTCGAAAATTATGAACTGAAAACCAAACCCTAGTGAAATCTATGAGGTATGAATCTTGGAAATCAACCCAACTGCTATCTAAACCCAAACCTTATCCCTAATGGTGGTTGTTGGTGGGAGATCAATCTGCCACTACTCAAGGAACTCCTAGCAACCACTGAAGGAACCCTGGTTAAGAAAGGCTGATTAAGACGGCTGAGGAAGTATCTGTGAAAACATTGTTAGGAAATTGCAGATATCTGTGCTCTAGGTTGATGACACATAATGCATTTATGTATATCTCTGTATTATTTAGCTAACAAGCTTGGTACATTGGCATATTTCATCAATATGTTTCTGGTAAATGGAATAAATGTCAGTTACTTTAATGTAGGATGAAATATTGATCATTTTAACCACTTGCCGACCGCCAACCGCAGGCTGACGGCGACAAGGTGGCTCGATATCGCAAACCGCCGTCATCATGCACTGTGAGCGTGCTCCTGTATATGGAAGCTGTGATCACTCCCCTCCCCCTGCCAGCCCAGCCCACATACAGTTAGAACACAGGTTGGAACACAGTTAACCCTTAGTGCGCCCCATCCAGGTTAACCCCTTCACTGCCAATGGCATTTACACAGTAATCAGTGCATTTTTATAGCACTGATCGCTGTATAAATGCCAATGGTCCCAAAAAAGTGTCAAAATGGTCCAACATGTCCGCCCCAATATCGCAGTACCGCTACAAATCGCAGATCGCCGCCATTACTAATAAAAAATAAAAAAAAATAAAAACCCCAGAAATTAATTCTCATCATCCGTAAACGCGGCCACTTTTGCGCAAACCAATCAATAAACGCCGATTGCGATTTTTTTTTATCACAAATATGAGGAAGAATATAAACCGGCCAAAACCGTTGAAAAAAAATGTTTTTTTATATTTTTTTTGGATTTGTATTTCAGCAAAAAGTAAGAAATGTGTGTTTTTTGCAAAATTGTCACTCTTCTTTTGTTTATAGCGGCGATCAGAAATGATGCAGCGGTGATCAAATACCACCAAAAGAAAGCTCTATTTGTGGGAAAAAAAGGACGCAAATTTCGTTTGGGTACAACGTCGCACGACCGCGCAATTGTCAGTTAAAGCGACGCAGCGCCGAATCGCAAAAAGTGCTCTGGTCCTAAAGTGTGAAATCCTTCCGGGGCTGAAGTGGTTAAGTACATTATTCTTTTCACTATTTTAATGGGCAAATGCAGTTTTGGGGCATAATATCTACCTTATCTATTTTACTTGACACTACTTCATCTTTGATTTTGTACAAATAAATTGGGTATTAAATTGTACTTGTGTGCACTAAAAGTTATTTTAGTGTATTTTTCGGAAAATATACAGTAGATTTTATAAACAGTTGTGCAAATATTGTGCTACATAAAAAGTTGCAAATACCGTCTCTTTATTCTACAAGGCCACTGCACCCAGAAAATATATTTACGTGTGTTCAAAAATGAAAACAAATTGCTCTAGAGGGGAAGTGCTTAGATGCTAGCCTTCAGCTACCATATATAAACAGACACAATTGCCAAAAGTTAGGATTCCGGTCTTTTCGAACAATCATCAAATAAATTACTTTGTAGTGCACACAGGATGCTGACTCAAAATTCAAAACCTATTTGGGAGACAAAGGTTGCCGACTCCCTACATATATATCCTCTGACAAATTTTTTACCTTTCGCGGTCATTATATACAAAAGCATCAGTGAGTTTGCTGAAGTTCTCAAATGACTTTTTCTTCAGCTGTTCTTGGGCTACAGCCATCAGAAGGCCTAAATCAACCTCTGGCTTCTCACGTACACTGTAGTAGCGTCCGAGAGTCATTATTTCATGTTCTGTGAGACTTCTCTCAGCAATATCCACCATGACATTTCTAAAGAGGTAAAAAGAACAATTAGTTCCGACAGGAAAAAAAACACAGAGCTATTATAAACTATGGAGCAAAGCTATGAAAGTTGCAGCCAGAAACATATAACTCAGCTTATCATTTGTTCTACATTTTTCAAAATATTTAAGTAGTCAGGTGTTGAAAGGGATAGAAAGTATATTTGAGGACACGGCACAAGTATAGGACTGATATTTATATTAGCTTATATAGTTCCTAGGACGGTTTTCTGTCTTAAAAGAACGTTCAGTGCTCTATAATCTCTGTTTATATCTATGGTCTAAAACCCACTTAAAGATCAGTACTCATCATTACTTAAAATTACTTTCAACAAACTTACTACAGGTGTTGAAGAAATATGTACAGACCCCTTCACATTCCATCAAACAACTGCTAACAATCACTGATTGTTACAGATAAAAAGCGTTGTTTATAGAAATTGTGGCAGGCTGAGCAAAATATCAAGCGTGTGATATGAAGATTGTAAGCTCACATGAGCAGGGCCCTCCTAAGCCTATTGTATTGTATTGTAACTGTACTGTCTCCCTTTTATTGTAAAGTGCAGCACAAACAGTTAGAGCTATGTAAATCCTATTTAACCAGTTCCCGACCAGCTTGCGTACATTTACTGCTACAGAGTGGCTCTGTCTTGTGAATCGGCGTCTATAAATGGTGGCTCACACATGCGCCGCACTCTCCAGCAGTGTGGCCGCACCTCGGGCGGACTCGATGTTCACCGGCGAGCTGCGATTGCCAGGCACAGAAGAGAAACGGGGAGCTGCCGATGTAAACAGGGCGGTTCCCTGCTCTGTCAGGCAGCATGTGAGACAGTGTTCCCCAACCCTGTCCTTAAGGCCCACCATCAGGTCATGTTTTCAGGATTTCCATTATTTTGCACAGGTGATTTGATCAGTTTCACTGCCTTAGTAATTACCACAGCTGATTCATCTGAGGTAAATCCTGAAAACATGACCTGTTGGTGGGCCTTGAGGGCTGGGTTGGGGAACACTGATGTAAGAGATATACTGATCCCTGTCACTGGGATCAGTTAGCTCTCTTATGCCCCTGGCAGCCCAGCCCCCTCACAGTTAGAACACCTAGGGAACACAGTTAACCCCTAGATCACCCCCTGCAGGTTAACCCCTTCCCTGTCAGTGACATTTAAACAGTAATCAGTGGATATTTACATTTCTGATTGCTGTATCAATGTCATTGGTCCCAAAAAAGTGTAAAAAATGTCTGACATGTCCGCCCCAATATCATAGCCCTGATAAAAATCTCAGATTGCTGCCATTACTAGAACAAAAAATAATAGTAAACACAACATCATTTTCATGGTCCATAAACGTGGAGACGTTTGTGAAAACCAATCAATAAACACCGATTGCAAATTTTTTTTACCACAAATATGAGGAAGAATATATATCAGCCAAAACAATGAATAAATTTGTTTTTTAATATTTTTTTTTGGATATGTATTATAGCAAAAAGTAAAAAAATATTGTTTTTTTTTTTCAAAATTGTCACTCTTCTTTTGTTAATAGCGGTGATCATAAATGACGCAGAGGGGATCAAATACCACCAAAAGAAAGCTCTGTTTGTGGGGAAAAAAGGGCGTCAATTTTGTTTGGGTACAACTTCGCACAACCGTGCAATTATCAGTTAAATCGACACAGTGCCGAATTGCAAAAAATGCTCTGGTCCTAACATGGGAAATCCTTCCAGTCCTTAAGTGGCTAATAATAATAATAATAATAAGAAGAAGGTTTTTCGCTAATTCAATTTTTAGTATTGAGGCTATAAGGTTGATACACTAAAGGCTAATAGACTGTTAACTTTGCAAAGTGCAGTTGCAATCTGCATGAGCAGTTGCTCCAGAGCTTAGTAAATGAGCAGAAGCTCTGCTGACTTCCATCTTTCAATCATGTACAAGCAAAAAAATGCATTTTGTTTATTTTCCTTGCACGTGATTGGATATTCTTTGCAAAGTGAAGCTTTACATCATATACTAATCTCTAGAGCAGTGGTTCTCAACTCCGGTCCTCAGAACCCACCAACAGGCCAGATTTTAAGTATTACCTTGGGGAGAGGCAGACTAGAATACTGCAATCACTGATATCACCTGTGATGTATTTCAGTTATCCTGCAAACCTGGCCTGTTAGTGGGTCCTGAGGACAGGAGTTGAGAACCACTACTCTAGAGCAATTGCACTTGCAAAGTGCACAGTCTATTTGCTTTTAGTAAATCATCCCCTTTGTCTCTGTTCCTTAAATATATATATTAGGATGGTGCTGATTTGGAATGTGGATTAAGAGTTTCATAGTTTGAGATTGGTGATTGTTTTGAAGTTCAATACATATTATAATGTGATTGTAAAATGTACTAAGGGAGAAAAGCATGCAATAGAAAGGTATAGAGGACTGAGTGTAAAAAACAAAAAGAGTATAGCGCTACTGTGTATAATAAGGTGGTACAAAACAGAAATAAGGCAATTTACAGCATTGACACCACTGCATATGTTGCAGATCAAACACTTCTTTAACCTTCCTGGCGGTCTGATTATGTCAATATTTACAAGCGGTACATTATTTTGCATGGAAATTTGTTGTTTTATATTGTAGGCCTGTAATTTTTAGGAATAACTCACTTAAATCTGTCCAAACAAGAATCTAGTAGACACCCTGGGTATAATAAAATTTGAAACACAAAATCAAAAATTATAATATAATAAATAATTAATAAAAAAACAACAATATAATAATAATACCGTTTATGCAATAATGTAACCAAACAAAAAACACTGAAATTTGTCCAAACAAGGGTGCAATATTACTAGTCACTGTAATACTAGACACTGAATATTGGTCAGAACTGTTTTTTTTTTTTATTTCAGGATTCCCAGCCTAGAGGTGAGATCTGGGGACTTATAGATCCCAGATCTCGCTGGAATGTCATGCCCTAATCCTATTACAAGGGATGTTTACATTCCTTGTAATAGGAATAAAAGGGATTTAAAAAAATGTATTTAGAGAGCGTCAAAATAGAAAAAAAGTAAAATAAATAATAAAAAAATTAAAAGCATACGTAGGTCACGCCCGCATATGTAAACGGCGTTCAAATAGCTGTTGTCACTTTCAGTGTCTGATGACAAATTTTCCCACGAATCATAATCGCTCAATTCTGCAAGTGATTATAATTCACTATCGCTATCTTCTAGCTGGTGCAAAAGTGCTTTTGACGTAGAGGGCCGCTTTTTGGATGCCATGGACGATCTCAAATCTCCAGGCAGAAAGAATGGTAAAAGTGCAGGCAGGGTACTGGACAAAGCACTAGGGACAAAACTGAGGTGAAATGATTTGATACAGTAATGTAACCTACAGATTACTATGTATTGTGTGTATGTTTATGTTTTTAACTTTTTTAAATTCCAGCCGGCTCCGCCCCCATGCGTCGCGGTGCTCGCAGGGAATGGAGCCCGGAACCCTGATACATTGGACGGATGATCCAGCCGGAGGACACCGCAGGAGCACATGGCGAGATTGCAGGGAGCATGTAAGTACATGCAGAGGAATTTAACAGTGTAATCCCGAGTGTGGCTCGGGGTTACCGCTTATGGTACTGAAAATAAACCTCGAGCCACACTCGGGATTACCGCTGGGGAGGTTAAACAGAAGAGGGTTCTGTTTATCCATAAGGCACTTTCCAATAATATGATATCAAGTCTTTAAAGACCACAGAATGTCAGAGGAGCATGTCCCTTGGTGGGAGCTCAGCTATGATATTGCTTGGACACACTGCAATCCCCGAAAGTCCCTGTAGATATCTGCTGCCAATGGGGGACTGTTCCAAGAAGCTGACAGTGGGAAAAACCCTGTAATGAGATAACTATTCTTTCCCTTCTCAACAGTTACCTTTTCCTTATACTATCTCTAATCTCTCGTGTTCCTATGTCCCTATCTTACTCTGCAGGCACACCAAAATCTCCTAATTATGGAATGAGTCAAGATGGCCAAGAACTCATGGGATTTTGGTATCCAATACAGCAAGAATGAAAAAGAAATGTGTAGTGCCCCCCCCCCCTCCAAATTCATACCAGAATCCTCATGCAAAAACAAAAAACGAATGTGATTCTCCTTCTCTTGCTTCCCTCTCCCACCGTGGCCTTCTCTGGACTCACTCCCCTAGGCCTAATGGATGCAAGGGAGGTGGAGTGGGATTCCTCCTGTCCCCACAGAGCACCTTCCAGGTTATTCACTCTCCTCCCTCTCTATCACTCTCATCATTTGAAGCCCACTGTATACGTCTATTCTCTCCAACCTCCCTAAGAATTGCTGTGATCTATCGGCCTCCTGGACCACTGTCAACTTTCCAAATTTTCTATCTTTCTATCTTCTGAAATTCCCACTATCCTTCTTGGCGACTTCAACATCCCAGTTAACACTAACACTACTGCTACTTCTAAACTTCTTAGTCTAACTAACCTCTTTTTACCTGAAGCAATGGGTACAGGCTCCTACTCACACTGATGGGAACACCCTCAACCTTATCTTCTCCTAGCTATGCACTCCATGCAACTTCTCCAACCATCCTTTTCCCCTCTCCGACCACCACCTTATTGGTTTCTCTCTCTCCCTGTCTTGCTCCACCTTTCCCTCCAATCACCAAACCGTCACCCATAGAAACCTTTGCCAACTCAACACTTCTCTTCTCTATTCTGCTACTGACCACCTCTATGAAAAAATCTCACCCCTGTCCTGCCCCAACCAAGCCACTACCATCTACAATAAATCCCTGTCCTCCACTCTGGACAAGCTAGCTCCCCTTACCACACACAAAATCAGGCCTCGACCCCTACAACCCTGGCAAACAGACGACACCAGAAACCTCAAAAAGCGTAGCCGCGCCCTTGAGCGTCGGTGGCACAAGACAGAGTCTCTCAAAGACTTCAACCAATACAAATCTGCCCTCCATAAATACAATTCTGGCCTCCACACTGCCAAGCAGACCTATTTTACCACTCTTATTAACACCTTCTCATCCAGTCCCCGTCAACTCTTCTCTACCTTCAACTCCCTACTGCGTCCCCCCCCCCACTTCCGCCCACTAACACATCCCCAGCTCCGGACTAAAACACACACCATTCCCCTCGATCGAACAGGTCTCACCTCCTGTCCCTAAATAACATCTACCATCACCGAACCAACCCCGTCCTGTCCCCACTCTAAAAAAGTATCTCCACCAGTCATCGTCTTATCTCTTCTCTTC
>BLSH010386158.1:258654-275813 GCA_018402905.1 Glandirana rugosa | reverse complement strand
CAACCTCTCGGTGCGGCCTCGTCTGTCCAACCTCTCTCTGTCAGACTCTTCCCACACCTCGGTCGGCCCTGATACCACAGTGACCCGTCACCTCGACACAGCAACATCGGTCCTCCCGACCTTCCCGGACTTCTCCCTGACTGACCCTCATCATCAGATGGCTCCGATCGATCGTGTGAAAGTGGCTCAAAATCGACGTATTCTCCCCGGGAACCAGGGACGGACAGTACCCGCTAAGTGCCTCCGGATCAAATTATGCCCAGAGAATCAAACAGTTCTTGAACAGGACTACATATATACACCCCTGTATATACTCTTCTCTTTTCCTCCAGCACAATCTTGCTGAAAGTCAACTCCTCTTCCTCTCTCCTGCACAAAACTTCTGCGACCTAGCTAACACATGATGAGGCCTGCCTTGGACTCTGGCTAGGCCTCCGTGAATCGCCCATGACAGGCAGGGACCAAGGGCCCCTCTTATGCAGCTAAAACTCGGTGAAAGTGTGCTAGCTAGCCTCGGTAGACTACTACTCCCAGTCAGTCCCTCTTCAGGCCCTTCCAGCCCTCCTGGCTACAACGACACAGCTCCACTGCCCAGTGACACCATAGTCCCGGCTGGCTCCACACCCTTCTCAGACTGTCTCTCTCCAACCTGTCTGCTCCGGCGTGGCTCTCCAACATCCCTGGGTGTGAGTCACTCACTGACACCTGGTGGACTCCTCCTGGAGACTTGACTGGCAGCACCACTCCGTTGCTCTCTCCTGCTCCCTGGTCAGGACTCCCCATGGGATGTACAGAGGGGTCTCTACCACCCTGAGCCTTCAGCCCCAGGGTCACCCCCCCCCCCCCCCAGATTGAGGGCTCCCTCCACGGCCTCCGCAACTAGTGCTCCATCTCTCAGTTCTTCCACCCAAACTCTCCACCCTGGCTGGCTGACCTTGGGTATTTGAGGAGGCCTGCCCCCGGCAAATCCGGGTTGGGGAATGGTCAGGGCTCCCCAAACACCCCAGGCAGCTCCACCCCTCTTCCCCACCCTTTCCTCTAGAACCCTCTAGAGGTAAAGGGGAGGTAACCAAGAGGTATCACCACCTGTGAGTCACCAGTCACTCCCTGAGCCACTCCCAGCCCAGAACCAAAATACACAGCTAGGCCTGATTTAATTTACCTGCACTGCCAGAAAACCCTACTCTAGCACCTCACTACCTAGAGGGTGCTACCTTATGTTGTATTGAGGGCATTGAACTTGGACGGGGTAAGGGAAATATGGGATGCCCAGCAGAATTTGTAGAAACTGCTTGGGACAACCATATACACTCCGGTATGTACACTCCAGTCTTCACTTCTACAAAACTCTTGCTTCAGAACATTCCTCCTCAGCTCCTCCAACACTTCTCTTGCTTGAGCTCCCAGGATCAGCTAGCACAAAATGAGTTAGGCCTGACACTGGCTCAACCAGGCCTCAGTGAATTGCCCATGGAGGCAGAGACCGCGGGCCCCTATAGTGTAGAGAAAGTTCTGATGCTAGCTGTCCCACATGTGGCTACTGATCCCAGTCAGCCCTCTTCAGGGTCTGCCAGCCCTCCTGGCTGCAGCTGCCCGACTCCACTGCTCACGATACCACAGTCCTTTCCTCTGGTTCTGCACCCATTTCTGACAGCACTCTCCCAGTCCTCCCGACTGTGCATGTCACTCACCAGCCCTCTTGGCTGCAACCGGTGGTTCCTCTCCCTGTAGACTTGCCCAGCAGTACTCTCTTCCGCTGTCCTCTCTTGCTCCTCCTGTGCCTCCTGTCCAGGACATGTTTTCTTGGAGGGCCCTGTCCACACCCAAGCCCAGGCCCAAGATCCCCCCCCAAGACTGGGAAACCCCCTCAAAGGCCCAGACAGTCTCAGTACACAATCCCCATCTCTTCCACCAGACAACTCCTCCCCAGCTGGGCTGACTCTTGGTATATGAGGAGGCCTGCCCCCTGCCAATCCAAGTTGGGGATTGGTCAGGGCTTCTCAGAATACCCCAGGCAGCTCCACCTTTCCTCTTCTCCTCTCTTTACAGAACTTTCTAGCAGGCTTTGGAAAGAAGAAGGAGGTCTTGGTGATGCTGCCTGTGAGTCACCAGCTGCTACCCTGGGCCACTCCCAATTCAATTTACTTTTCCTAACCACGACCTAAATCTAGCACCTACCTGCCTAGAGGGTGCTACATTAAAAAGCAGCCATAACCCAAGTATAAAAGCCAGTCCTGCATACTGCAAAGACAGACCTATGCCCTCAGCGATCTCTCTGCAGAGGTCCAACACACCCCCCACTTTATTAGAGCCAAAGCTCTCCAATCAGCAAAACCCATTCTCCCTTCCTGTTCCTGTTGTATCTTGCTATGACTCATTCCAGACCTCTGCGGAGAGATCACTACTTCCTGAAACACCACCTGATTAATCAAAACTAGAGTTCTTCAATCGGCAAAGTGTATGCTCCCTGCTGATTGGAGATCAATGTTCTGACTTACAGTAGCAGGGGTTATGTCGAACCTCTGTAGAGAGATCACTGCTTCCACACAGAGAGCATCACATACTACAGAGACCCACCACACTTTCTGCATAGTCAGAGATAGCACTCTTCTATCAGCAAAGTGTATGCTCCCCTCTGAACAGAGAGCAATGCTCTGACTCAGCAGGAGGCATGTCGGCTTCTGCAGAGACCACTGCTTTCACACATCATATACATACAGTATCTCACAAAAGTGAGTACACCCCTCACATTTTTGTAAATATTTTATTCTAACTTTTCATGTGACAACACTGAAGAAATAACACTTTGCTACAATGTAAAGTAGTGAGTGTACAGCTTGTATAACAGTGTAAATTTGCTGTCTCAACTGAACACAGCCATTAATGTCTAAACCGCTGGCAACAAAAGTGAGTACACCCCTAAGTGAAAATGTCCAAATTGGGCCCAAAGTGTCAATATTTTGTGTGGCCACCATTATTTTCCAGCACTGCCATAACCGTCTTGGGCATGGAGTTCACCGGAGCTTCACAGGTTGCCATTGGAGTCCTCTTCCACTCCTCCATTACGACATCACGGAGCTGGTGGATGTTAGAGACATTGCGCTCCTCCACCTTCCGTTTCAGGATGCCTTACAGATGCTCAATAGGGTTTAGCTCTGGAGACATGCTTGGCCAGTCCATCACCTTTACCCTCAGCTTCTTTAGCAAGGCAGTGGTTGTCTTGGAGGTGTGTTTGGGTCGTTATCATGTTGGAATACTGCCCTGCGGCCAGTCTCTAAAGGGAGGAGATCATGCTCTGCTTCAATATATCACAGTACATGTTGGCATTCATGGTTTCCTCAATTAACTGTAGCTCCCCAGTGCTGGCAGCACTCATGCAGCCTCAGACCATGACACTCCCATCACAATACTTGACTGTAGGCAAGACACATTTGCCTTTTTACTCCTCATCTGGTTGCCACCACACACGCTTGACACCATCTGAACCAAATACGTTTATCTTGGTCTCATCAGACCACAGGGCATGGTTCCAGTAATCCATGTCCTTAGACTGCTTGGCTTCAGCAAACTGTTTGCAAGCTTTCTTGTGCATCATCTTTAGAAGAGGCTTCCTTCTGGGATGACAGCCATGCAGACCAATTTGGTGCAGTGTGTGGCGTATGGTCTGAGCACTGACAGGCTGACCCCCTACCCCCTTCAACCTCTGCAGCATTGCTGGCAGCATTCATACATATATTTCCCAAAGACAACCTCTGGATATGACGTTGAGCACGTGCACTCAACATCTTTGGTCGACCATGGTGAGGCCTGTTCTAAGTGGAACTTGTTCTGTTAAACCATTGTATGGTCTTGGCCACCGTGCTGCAGCTCAGTTTCAGGGTCTTGGCAATCTTCTTATAGCCTAGTCCATCTTTGTGTAGAGCAACAATTCTTTTTTTCATATCCCCAGAGAGTTGTTTGCCATGAGGTGTCATGTTGAACTTCCAGTGACCAGTATGAGAGAGTGAGAGCGATAACACCAAATTTAACACACCTGCTCCCCATTCACACCTGAGACCTTGTAACACTAATGAGTCACATGACACCGGGGTGGGAAAATGGCTAATTGGGCCCAATTTGGACATTTTCACTTAGGGGTGTACTCACTTTTGTTGCCAGTGGTTTAGACATTAATGGCTGTGTGTTGAGTTATTTTGAAGGGACAGCAAATTTACACTGTTATACAAGCTGTACACTCACTAATTTACAATGTAGCAAAGTGTCATTTCTTCAGTGTTGTCACATGAAAAGTTATGCTAAATATTTAAAAAAATGTGAGGGGTGTACTCACTTTTGTGAGATACTGTATGTTGTCTTTAGCCATGCATTACCAACTATAGCATCTAGGTGGCCATGTGAGCTGGTCTATGAGCTAAAGAAGTCACTGGCCATGAGCCCACAATGCTCAACAAAGTGAGTCCCTCACTGTCATATAACAGTTCCATAGCATCCTTTTATTACTGAAGGATAAATGAATGTGCTATGAAGTACATTCCTGTGAAGGTTTATAGACAGACAGGAAAGCAGCCACAAGAATTTACAGATCTCTTAACCACTTGATCACTGGGCATGCAACACTGTACCCATATGAAATTTGCGTCCTTTTTTCACACAAATAGAGTTTTCTTTTGGCGGTATTTAATCACCGCTGGGTTTTTTATTTTTTGTGCTATAGTTAAAAAAAGACCGAAAATTTTGTAAAAAAAATAATTTTTCTTTGTTTCGGTTATAAAATTTTGCATTTAGTAATTTTTCTTCATAAATTTTGGCCAAGATTTATACTGCTACATAGATTTGGTAAAAAAAAACAAATTAGTGGATATTATTTGGTCTTTGTGAAGGTTATAGAGTCTACAAGCTATGGTGCCAATCACTGAATATTGATCACACCTGATGTACTGACCGCCCATCTCATTTCTTAAGACCCTAACAAGCCAGGAAAGTACAAATACCCCCCCCCCCCCCCCAAATAACCCCTTTTTGGAAAGTAGACATTCCAAGGTATTTAGTAAGAGGCATGGTGAATTTTTTGAAATTGCAATTTTTTCCCACAATTCTTTGCAAAATTAAGATTTTTTTTCTTTTTTTTTTCCACAAAATTGTCATATGTTAACGGGTTATTTCTCACACCCTGCATATGCATACCACAAATTACACCCCAAAACATATTCTACTACTCTTCATGAGTATGGCGATACCACATGTGTGAGACTTTTACACAGCCTGGCCACACACACAGAGGCCCAACATGCAGGGAGCACCATCAAGCGTTCTAGGAGCATGAGTTACACATATAATTTCTTGACTACCTCTTGCACATTTGAAGGTCCTGGAGCACCAGGACAATGGAAACGCCCAAAAAAAGACCCCATTTTGGAAAGCAAACACCCCAACGTATATTCTAGGAGGCATAATGAGTCTTTTGAACGTGTCATTTTTTCCAGTTTTTGGAAAATGTGGGAAAAAAAAGAAAACGTTTTTTTTTTTTTACACAAAGTTGTCCATTTATACAATATTTCTAACACAGAGCATGTACCTAGCAAAAATTACATCCCACAAAATATTCTGCTACTCCTCCCGAGTACGGCGATACCACATGTGTGACACTTTTACACAGCCTGACCACATACAGAGGCCCAACATGCAGGGAGCACCGTCAGGTGTTCTAGGGGCATACATTTCATATCTAATTTGACTACCTTTTACACTATTGTGAGGCACTGTAGTGGCACGGATAGGCAGTGTAGTGGCACGTATGCGCAGTGTAGTGGCATGGATGGGCAGTGCAGTGGCATGCATGGGCAGTGTAGTGGCATGGATGGGCACTGTAGTGGCATGGATGTGTCAAGGATAAGAACTGATGTGGTATGGATGAGCATGAATGAGGCACAAATGAGCCATGGATGGGGATGGATGAGCCGTGGATGGGGATAGATGAGCACAGATGGGAATGGATGAGCATGGATGGGGATGGATGAGCACAGATGGAATGACTGAGCACGAATGAGGATGGATGAGCACGAATGAGGATGGATGAGCACGGATGGGGATGACTGAGCACGGATGGGGATGACTGAGCACGATGGAGATGGATGAGCACGGATGGAGATGGATGAGCACGGATGGGGATGACTGAGCATGGATGGAGATAGATGAGAACGGATGGGGATGACTGAGAACGGATGGGGATGACTGAGCATGGATGAGGATGACTGAGCACGGCTGGGTGGGTGAGCACGGCTGGGTGAGGATGGCTGGATTGGTGAGCATGGATGGATGGGTGGCTGAGCATGGATGGGGTGAGGGTAGCTGGGTGGGTGAGCATGGAAGGGGTGAGGATGGCTGGATGGGGTGAGGATGGCTGGTGGGTGTGGATGGATGGTGGGGGGGTGCAGCCTGTCCCCCACTGTCACTTAGCAGCGCTGTGGGCTTTACACATCGCGCACAGCGCTGCATACATCCTCTCTCCCCCCTCTCTCCTCTCACACTGCACCGATCGGTGCAGAGAAGAGAGAGAAAAGCCAGTGGAAGCGCCGGCTTGTTTACATGTGATCGCTCCGTGATTTGAGCGATCACGCGGTGAAAGGCCACTCACAGTGGCCATTCACCGCGATCCGTGATGTGCCGGGTACCGGTGGTCACGGATGTTCCCGTGTGCGCGCCCTAAGGGGGTCAGCAGAGGGAAACATGAAGTGCTCTAGAATTTCCTGCTAGAGGGCTGCGCTGACTTTGGACTTGATAAAACACAGTGGACCAACACAAGCAGATGACATGGCTCCCCAAATCATCGCGGACTGTGGAAAATTTTGCATATCATTTGGAAATCAAGGTCCCAGAGTCTGGAGGATCACAGGATCCAAGTTGCATGAAGTCCAGTGTGAAGTTTCCACAGTTAGTGATTATTTTGAGATCCATGCCATCTGCTGGTGTTGGTCCACTGTGTTTTATCAAGTCCAAAGTCAGTGCAGCCCCCTACCAGGAAATTCTGAAGCACTTCATGCTTCCCTCTGCTGACCAGCTTTATGGGGATGCTGATTTCATTTTCCAGCAGGACTTGGCACCTGCCCACACTGCCAAAAGTACCAATACCTGGTTTAATGATCATGGTATCACTGTGCTTGATTGGCAAGCAAACTCACCTGACCTAAACCCCAAAGAGAATATGTGGGGTATTGTCAAAAGCAAGATGGACACCAGACCCAGCAATGCAAACAAGCTGAAGGCCACTATCAAAGCAACCTGGGCTTCCATAATACCTCAGCAGTGCCATAGGCTGATCGCCTCCATGCCACGCCGTATTGATGCAGTAATTCATGCAAAGGAGCCCCGACCAAGTATTGAGTGCATACTATACTGTACTATACTGTACATGGACATACTTTTCAGTAAGCCAACATTTCTGTATTAAAATCATTTTTTTAATTGGTCTTATGTAAGATTGTAATTTTCTGAGATACTGAATTTTTGGTTTTCACTAGCTGTGAGCCTTAAGCATCAAAATTAACCGGTTCCCCACCGTGCGCCGTCTTTTTACGGCGGCAGTGGGGGAGCCCTGCGCGAATCGCCGTAAATAAGCAGCCATCTGCTTTTAGCCACCAGGGGGCGCGCGCGCCGGCGGCGCGCGTGCGCACCCGCCGCACTCCTGGGGAGTGTGCCTGCGGCTCGGGCGGACCCGATGTCCGGCGGCGAGCCGCGATGAGCGGCTACAGGGAAAGAACGGGGAACCGCCGATGTAAACAAGGCGGTTCCCCGCTCTGTCAGTGGGGTATGAGAGATCTACTGATCCCTGTCACTGGGATCAGTTAGATCTCTCATGCCCATGTTAGCCCAACCCCCCCACAGTAAGAACACACCCAGGGAACACAGTTAACCCCTAGCTCTCCCCCCCCAGGTTAACCCCTTCACTGCCAATGACATTTATACAGTAATCAGTGGACATTTAAATTTCTGATCGCTGAATAAATGTCATTGGTCCCAAAAAAGTGTCAAAAATGTCCGACATGTCCGCCCCAATATCGCATTACCGCTAAAAATCGCAGATCGCCGCCATTACTAGTAAAAAAAAAATAAAAACCCCAGAAATTAATTTTCACCATCCGTAAACGCGGCCACTTTTGCGCAAACCAATCAATAAACGCCGATTGCGATTTTTTTTTTATCACAAATATGAGGAAGAATATAAATCGGCCAAAAACGGTGAAAAAAAATGTTTTTTTATATTTTTTTTTTTGGATTTGAATTTTAGCAAAAAGTAAGAAATTTGGGTTTTTTTGCAAAATGGTCGCTCTTCTTTTGTTTATAGCGGCGATAAGAAATGATGCAGAGGCGATCAAATACCACCAAAAGAAAGCTCTATTTGTGGGAAAAAAGGACGCAAATTTTGTTTGGGTGCAACGTCGCACGACCGCGCAATTGTCAGTTAAAACGACTCAGCGCCGAATCGCAAAAAGTGCTCTGGTCCTAAAGCTGCAAAACCTTCCGGTTGGTAAGTGGTTAAAAGACAGAAATGCTTATATCACTTTGTGTGTAACATATCTATATAAAATATATGAGTTTCGCTTTTTGAATCGAATTACTGAATAAATTAACTTTTAAATTATATTCTAATTGTATAAGATGCACCTGTATACTCAGTGTTCAGTGTATACTCAGTGTTCAATATATACTCACTGTGCAGTGTGGTGTGTACTGTGCAGTGTAGCAGTGAATAAGCAAATTATTGTTAGCTAAAATACAACTTAAAAAAATGTGCATTTAAGGCGGGTCTCTATGTACCCACTTCCATCTACTGCGGCAGTGTGGATGCGTCCCGCAAATCGCCGTAAATAAACAGCGATTTGTGGAGTGGCCGCTAGGGGGCGCGTGCGCACTGTACTCCAAAGGAGTGTGCCCGTGGCTTGGGGCGGACCCAATGTCCGCCAGCGAGCCACGATGAGTGGCCACAGCAAAAAGAACCGGCTACTGCCAATGTAAACACGGCAGTTCCCCGCTCTGTCAGTGCGGGCATAGGAGATCTGCCGTTCCCGCTGCACTCTGCAGGAGTGTGACTGTGGCTCGGATGGACTCGATCTCCGCCTGATTGCCTGGCAGAGAGGAAAAACAGGGAACCACCGAAGTAAACACGGCGGTTCCCCGCTCTGTCGGGCAGCATGTGAGAGATCTACTGATCCCTGTCACTGGGATCAGTTAGATCTCGTATGCCCATAACAGTCCAGCCCCCCCACAGTTAGAACATGCCTTGGGAACACTGTTAACCCCTAGATCGCCCCCTGCAGGTTAACCCCTTCACTCCCAATGACATTTACACAGTAATCAGTGGATATTTAAATTTCTGATCTCTGTATAAATTGGTCCCAAAAAAGTGTCAAAATGGTCCGACATGTCCGCCCCAATATCGCAGTACCGCTAAAAATCGCAGATCGTCGCCATTACTAGTAAAAAATAAAAAAAAATAAAAACTCAGAAATTAATTCTCATCATACGTAAACGCGGCCACTTTTGCGCAAACCAATCAATAAACGCTGATTGTGATTTTTTTTACCAAAAATATGAGGAAGAATATAAATCGGCCAAAACCGTTGAAAAAAATGTTTTTTTATATTTTTTTGGATTTCTATTTTAGCAAAAAGTAAGAAAAACTGTTTTTTTTGCAAAATTGTCGCTCTTTTTTTGTTTATAGCGGTGATCAGAAATGACGCAGAGGTGATCAAATACAACCAAAAGAAAGCTCTATTTGTGGGGGGAAAAAAGGACTCAAATTTCATTTGGGTACAACGTCGCACGACCGCGCAATTGTCAGTTAAAGCGACGCAGTGCCAAATCGCAAAAAGTGCTCTGGTCCTGACCTGGGAAATTCTTCCGGGGGTGAAGTGGGTAAAGAAACATGTTCAGCATCATAAAAAGCTCACCTTTTCCTCACATTTTCCTCCAAATTGAATGCATCAACAATTAAAAAAGTATTTTTTATTAAATTACTGTAACGAGTACATACGCAGCCTTACATGGACTTAATCCATAGACTTTGAAGAGTAAAAACCAAAGCTGATGCAAACATTATTCTTCTAGAAATATTTATCCCATTTATGGATTTCCAAAACCACCATAACAATTTACCTGTGGCAGAATTCATTTCAAGCTATGAAATAACATTTGATTCAGCTGCAGATGCTATTGCACCGGTAAAATATCTAGCTCATTCCTTAGATTATCTCTCCCCCTAGTGGTTGAAATCAACATGCATTTCCAGTTGTAAGAACACAGTTTTATTTCAGTTTACATTTATTTTTTTTTCTGACCCACAATTTATGTATTTATATATTTATACAGAGGCATTAGATGGGAATTAAATAGAATTATCCTTACAAAGAGAACAATAACTTTACAAGGACAACCAATGTGGTTGTAGAAAGTATTTCCAATTAAATAACATGTTATGATAAAGTGGTATGCTGAAATCCATTAATCCACTTAAAGTTACCCTAAAGAGTTCTCTTCTAAAGACTATACAAGGCCCATCAGAATTTCAGACACCAGAAGGTCATTAGTAAATTAAAGTGGTATTAAACCCAAACTCAAAAATTGAACATATTGTAGCTTACAAATCATTTCTTTCTTTTCGTTTTTTTCGCACGGTTTTCGCCTGGTAATCTGGCCAGTAGCACACCTCTTGTATTAGATGGCCCCCACTCTGGATGAAGGAGCAAAGGGGCACATTTGGACAGCAGCATTGTTAATTTGGGGGAGGGGAATGTTAAGCCCCATACACACGGGACGACGATCGCACGTACGATCTTGTCAAATCGTATGTTGGCTGTTGTATGTAGCATACTGACTGCACTACACCATCGTACGACCGCAGAAGAACGTTCAGATGCATATAATTAGCATCCAGCCATTCCTGACTTTGGAGCATGCGTGTTTTGCACAATACAACTTTGTTGTACCAACTGCTCTGTACACACGATACAACGGTCGTATGAGAGCTTGTTGGTACGACCAAGTTTTCTAGTCTGCTCATACAACTCCCTTGTACGACCGTCGTATGTTCGACTGTTCAAATTGCGCATACGAATGATCGATATCACATACAATGGTCGTTAGTACGACCTGTTTTATGCGATCATCGTCCCGTGTGTACGGGGCTTTAGATGATCGAGAAGATTTAGATACAGTGATAAATTGAAGCTAAACTCCAGCTCACACATTATAGGAAGTTACAGCAACAGTTTATTTGGGGAAGGGGATAAAGGTTTCACATAAATCAATAAAAACTGTTCATTGTAAGTGCCCCTGTTAGTGTTAAATGGTTGGTATCATCCCTCTAACTGCTACATCTGGAAGAGAGCTTGTCCTTTTGAAAAACAACATACTTACTAGCTAGATCATCAGGTGAAAATAAAGGAAAGGAAGCCTAAGAAAGAAAATGAAAGCAGCAATCACATCTAAGAATGTGAAGAATTAGTAAGCTCTGTGGTATAATAAATGTTTGCTTTTGGGCTTAATACCACTTTAAGAAGAGTTTCAAACATTTTTTTTACTAAAAATGATTTTCTTAAATGAATCCACTGAGGGGTATAACTGTTACACAGCCTTTGGCATTGAGGACCAAACCACAGACTACATCAAGACAGGAAGATTACTAAGTAAGATCCTTAGAAGTATTTTATTACTTCTACAATTTAGCATTTTACTGCTGCTGATAAGAACAGTTTGAGAGCTATCCTGCACTAGCATCATTAAAATCATAAGGTCAATAAACAGCTTTAACAACGTTCACTACATTCCTCTAACACCTCTATTTTGCATTTTTAGTAGCCTTTGCATTAATAGCTTTCAGTGTAATCAGTTTAACCCTCACTGAACACTGACTTAAAGGCCACCTTATTTACTTTGACACCTTCCATTCCTGTAGGTGTCAACTAGCAGTTCCTAAGGTTCTTACCACAACAGGCACCAACTGTCCCCTGTCCACTAATCCTTTCAGCTGCCTCCAAAATGAACTAAAAAGAGTCTATTTTCGCTCAATGTCCAGAACATCTCTTATTATATTTTGGAGATGTTTCTTCAGAAATGAGTCGCATGCGCTTTTTGTTAAAGTTTGTACAAGACATTGTTAACAGGCACTAACTGCTCCACTGAGGTTGCAAAACGTGGCCTCTTCTACTCTCATTTCAACTCACCACCAAGTTTTGCACCTCTTTACACCTAAGCATCCACAACTCATCAAAACATTATACAAGAGATGATGCAACTGCAAAATCAGATTTTGAATGTTGACATAATCTGTTCTATGACCGTACAAGGAACACTCTATTCAAACATGCTAATTTTATGAACAGCGTGTGGCTTGCATTTAACTTCAGTTGAACCGCCCTATTGTCACAGATCAGCAGGAAAGCTGTTCTATTATACTATAATCTCACTTTTTTTGTACTACAGCCTGCTATGGTCCACATGACTGGGGAGGTACTGTATAGGCATGGCCAGATTGCACCTATCGATTGTTATAGCAGTTACAAAATCCATCCTCACCCAGCCTGTCAATCAACCTCCCTGTTTAGCTGTGTTCAGGCCAACAACTCTTGCCTGAACAATGGGTTAATTTTCTAGCCAAAGGCTCCAGCCTGTGCTGGCCACTGCTAACCTGCATTCCTGATTCCCTCATTCACAACTTCAGCTCCTTGGCTGCACTTGTTCGAGATCCATCCTAACCTTTGGTCTGTGTCTGTTTCTGAATCTGTGTGTTGATCTGGTCCAAACACTTGGTCATTTGCCATATGCACAGGTGTGCCTGAGGACCACAATCTGGTACATCCTCCAGTGAAGTCCATCACCTCTTATGGGTGCTCTGGTGAAGATCTAGTGGCATGTACTTCGATTCTGCGCCTTGGGTTCACATCCTCTCACATGCATACTATATAGCACAGAGGGTCAACTACCCAATATTGTCAATATACATGACATCAGGGGAGGGCTGGGCCAGGTGGCAGGGTGGCAGGGTGGCAATTGCTGCCCAGGCCACCCTAACTTACATTCAAAATGGTTGACGACCGCTGCAGCTCACACTTTTTTCTTCTTGTGGAGGAAGGAAGTAGGGGCCAGGCAAAGAGGGGGCACTGGCGAGGCTGCATTGGTGGGCACTGGTGAGGCTGCATTGGTGGGCGGTGAGCCTGCATTCGTGGGCGGGGAGCCTGCATTGATGGGCACTGGTGAGGCTGCATTGGTGGGTGGTGAGGCTGCATTGATGGACACTGGTGAGGCTGCATTGGTGGGTGGTGAGGCTGCATTGATGCATTATTTTTGTTAAAGCTCCTTTGTTGCTATTAACATTAAATTATGTTACCACATTATATCATATGTGTCTTGCTTCATAACATCAATATCCGTTATAAAACCAGGTGGGCATGGATGGTGAGCTGATTCGGTGGTTCAATGGGCCACTTGACTGAACTTGCCCCCCAGGCCTAAGGCTGCCAGCCCTTCCCTGCATGACATCTAGTTAGATTTATTCCACAGAGATAATTCCTCCCAACCATTTTTCTTCGGGCTCCTCCATTTTCCTAGTAGAAGTGTTTAAAGAAAAACTCTAGGAAGTATTGTTGGAAAAACTGTGAGAAGCACATGTAATGTGTTAATTACACTTACTTCCACGCTGTCCTTTCCATAAACAGTGCTCCATAAACTCTGATGCCAGTACAGTGGTCCAGTAAGCAGAAGCAGAAATGAGTTGTATGCACTCTTCGTGAAAATTTCCACAAGACATTGCTAACAGGCACTAAATGCTCCACTGAGGCTGCAAAATCTGGCCTCTTCTACTCTCAGTACAACTCGCCACCAAGTTTTACACCTCTCTGTACCTGATCATCCAGAGCTATCCTCTCTATACCAGAGAGAATCCAGAGATCATCCAGGAGATGATGCAACTGCAAAATCAGTTTTTGAATGCTGACCTTATCTGTTCCAAGATACAGCTCTCCATAAACTCTAATGCCAGCACAGTGGTCCAGTTAGCAGATGGCCTCTGGTCCTGGTACATTTCAGTTTGAATTAAAATGGTCACTACAATAGCATTCATTGGGACCAACTAATGCTACTCAAATACATTTCTTCAGAAATGAGTTGTATGCACAAGATGTTACAATTACATTCTTTGGGACCAACTAATGCTGTTCAAATAAGAGCACAAACCTGAAGTAACTAGGTAAGACTTTTGCTTTTATTGCAACAGTGAACCCATCCTAATCCAATTTTGCATTCATTAAAAATTATTACATGATTATAACATACATCATCACTGCCTAAAATGAATCTTTATATTAGCTTCCTATCTGACACCATAGACCTCAAACTGAAAGTGGAAGGCTAGGCGCAGTGAGCCAGTCTATTGCATGCATAGCATGGAGAAGGAAATTTAGGCAGTTTATAAGGGAAGGAGTGAACAGGAAGGAACAAAATAGCGTTATTCTCTTTTATGGTGCAATGAACAGGCAATGAGTAGGCAGCTCACACAGGAAGCTACAAAGCTCAAGTCATAAATAGTGTTGACTCCATCCTGAATGTGCAGTAACACAGATTTGTATAAATCACAGGAGTGGCTTTTAAAAAACATTAGGAGAAAATAATTCATATTTAAATGTGTTTCAAGCCCCGCCAAACTTTGTTTTAATTTTATTCAGCATTAGGAAGGAAAGGGGTTTTTTTTTGCCTTGTGCATATCCATTATGGAGCTTCTCCTCACATCCTCTTTGAATGTAAAAGTATATATATATATATATATATATATATATATATACACACCCACATGCACACACACAGTTTTACATTGACTTTAATAAATCTTTGTGAAGCAATCCCATGCTCTTTTTCTTCTATACAAGACCCATGGGAGGGTCTGATTGCTGGCACAGAAAAAACACTGCAATGCACCTCATTATATATATATATATGTATATATATATTGGGGGAATAGCTCATGGGGATCACTTTTCAGGGGAAAAGATTCAGTATGGATGTCAGTCTCTTTAAAGTCTGGCAGCTTGCCAGGTTTATTTTTACAGGTTTGCAAGATCAATACATAAACAGAAAACAAAACCTTGCCGTTTGGCACTATACTAACAAAGCAACACCCACAAAACATGAGCACATTTTAAACCCTGTTTTTTGAGTCCAAATTAGCACACAGAGCTCTCTCAGCTTTCTCCCTTTGAGATCCAGGATCGAGCTCAAGTGAGACCTCTTCCTGATCATTAAATGCAGGTGGAGAGGGGTTTGAGTAGACCAGAAAGTCCAGGCAAAACCCGGATCGAACTCCCGCTAGTCACCTCAAAATGATTGCATGTGAGACGCCAAGTATCGCCCGTCCATTGTGGTGACTTGCATAATGTCACATATCCCCCCCCCCCTCTGCTCAAGCCCCTGGGGCGGAGCAACTGTCCTGACCATGCAGTGGGCCCAGGAAAGACCATCAGTACTATTTTGGAGCTTTCCAGCCCGGTGTTCCACTGAGAACTTAAACGGCTGTAGGGCCAGGAACCACCTAGTCACCCAGCTATTTTTCTCCAGGTTGTTACACATCCACTTAAGGGGGGCATGGTCGGTGACTAGCCTGAATGACCTTCCCAGCAGGTAGTACTTTAGGGCCTCTAAGGCCTGCTTGATGGCCAGGCACTCCTTTCCACAATGGCATAATTCTTTTCACGTCTATTAAGCTTCCTGCTTAAGTAGACGACCGGGTGCTCCTCGCTGTCTCTGATCTGGCGCAGAACAGCACCCAATCCCACCTCAGAGGCGTCGGTTTGAATGACAAACTCCTTTGTGAAGTCGGGGGTCACGAGCACCGGCTTTCTTCAATTTCTGGAAGGCCTTTTCAGCTTCGGGATTCCACTTAACCATTCCTGACGATCTACCCTTTGTCAGATCGGTCAGAGGGATGGCAATGGTAGCAAAGTCGGGGATGAAGCGTCGGTAATATCCTGTAATCCCCAGGAAGGCCTAAATCGGTTTCTTGATCCCCGGTTGGGGCCACTTTTGAATGGCCTCGATCTTATTGGTTTGGGGCTTAATCAGACCTCGACCAATCACATACCCAAGGTATTTGGCCTCCTCGAGACCTATGGCACACTTCTTCGGGTTGGCTGTTAAACCTGCTACCCTCAGTAAATCTACTACTGCCTGCACCCGGGGCAGATGTGATTCCCAATCTGGGCTGTGGATGACAACATCATCCAGATAGGCCGCTGCATCGCTGCATAGGTTCAATGCAGCCTTAAAGTCTTGTCCATCATCCTCTGAAAGGATGCAGGGGCCCCATGCAGACCAAATGGCATTCGTTTGTATTGGAAGGACCCCTCGGGGGTAGAGAAGGTCGGTTTTTCCTTTGCTGACTCTGTTAAGGGGATCTGCCAGTATCCCTTAGTTAGGTCCAGGGTTGTTATGTACCGAGCCCCTCCCAACCTATCCACAAGTTCGTCAACCCGTGGCATCGGGTATGCGTCAAACTTAGACACTTCATTTCAAATTCCTAAAATCGTTACAGAACCGGATAGTGCCATCGGGCTTTGGGACCAGTACTATAGGGCTCGGTGGTTTTTATTTCTCTCGTCTAGCCTCAGGTATTCAGTAGGGTTTTACATTTACAGGGACCCCGGGTTCCGTGATTATGTCATGTTGTAGCACAGTGATCAGTCTGGGTAGGGAAGAAAAAAAGTCTCTATTTTTACTGACAAATTCCTTAACGTCATTTTGTTGCGTCGGTGACAAGGACTTGGTTATGGGGAAATCCTGGGTTAGGGGTAACCTGTCCTTTTGGGGCGTGGGCACTGCCAATAAAGTAGGCCAAGACATTGCTAAAATCCTTAAACTTTACTTCACAGATTCAAACTGCGTATGGGCTACGGTGCCCAACTGCTTGAACACCTATCCAACCCTCCCCGAGCCATGTATTGTTGGGACCTGGATTGATTCCCTATGACCGTCTAGGGGGATTGTCTCAGTCGTTTCCTTTTTGGCTGGAAGAGATGGGGGCTCCCCAGGAAGGTTATGTTTGCTTACGGTAAACCAGACGTACCCCGGGGACGTAGGAAAGTCTCCTACTACCTGTTCTGAAATTCCGACGTAACTTG
>BLSH010386158.1:243970-258109 GCA_018402905.1 Glandirana rugosa | reverse complement strand
GGGAAGTGGGACAAGGAGACTACGAAAATGAGGTGATGGGGCTGTCATTTGACACTCAGGCATGATTCACAGTATTCTTTGACATCTGAATACAAATACGAGCAGAAGAATCTCTGGGTTATCCTCTCTCTGGTTTTCTCCATACCCAGATGTCCCCCCCATCTAGCACTATCCGGCGAAAGGGTTTAGGAACCACTAGCTGTTCCAGTTCGTCCTCTCCGTGTTCCACCACCTGATACAACAAATCATTTTTAAGCACTATGTAGGGAAAAGATACGCCCCAATTAGGGTCCACCGGTTCCCCATCCATCACCTTCACATTTTCTCTGGCTCTGAGGAGAGTGATATCCTGTAGTTGTTCTGTACAGAAGTCCTCTCTCCGGACCTCTAAGTCAGGGACTACATTCGGTTCACTCTCACGGTCAGGGACAGAGACATGGTCTGGGACATTAGCCATCTGCTGAGAGCTATCTTCCAGCTCCCAAGCCATTACAAGAAAAGGAAGAGGGTCTCCTGCCACCAATCTCTCCTTCCATTTGGCAAAAAGGGTCTGGTGAGAACTCCCGTGCCTCCTCAGCAGGGGGAGCTCTTTCCTTCAGGCTCTCTGTGCCTTCCCACAACCTCCAAAAATGGGGAAAATCCCTCCCCACTAAGGCTTCATGAAGCAGATAAGGTACCACTCTCACTGAATGGGTCACTCAAGGGGTGCCAATCTCGACCAACGCCGTCTGGCAGTCATGAGTGTCCCAATCAATGCAAATGACCCCGACAGTGCTAGGGTCACTACTAGAGTCAAGCAGCGCAGTGACGGGTTTCCCATCAATAGCAATCACACACATTTGCTTCTCCATGCGACTTGAGCATGATGCTATACATGCGACCTGTGAGAACAGAGAAATGCATCTTTTCATATAAGCATTATCACATTGCATGGGCTTATCATTCAGAGGACAATTGGCAGCAATATGTCCCAATGCATGGCATTAGTAACACTGTATGTGTTCTATACCCAGTCCTCTCAAGGGTCCCTTCCTGGCTTCTTTGGCCAGTCTCTAGGTCTAGAGCCCCCAGTCTCTTTAACCGCATCAGTTTTATCAAATTTCCCCTCATGCCTGAACCCTGGAACAGTCTTCCCGGGTCCATCGAGCGATCTTTCACCTCTAGAGACATTGGAGTAGGGCGCAGATGGGCGCAACAAGTCCTCAGCAGCCGTGTATCTCTCGACGAGGTCCACCAGTTGGCTTGCAGTTTTGGGGTCCCCATGGCTGACCCATTTCCTCAAAGCAGCAGTGAGTGTCCGCAGATAGTGGACCATGACCATGCGCTCCATGATCTGGGGACCTGGCAAAGTCTCTGGCTGTAGCCATTTCCTGGTAAAATGAACTAGGTCAAACATCTGCGAACGGGGTGGCTTGTCGGTGCGCTAGGTCCACACGTTGGGCCCGGACTGTCATGGTGACCCCCAGGTGTGCGAGTATCTCTGCCTTTAGAGTCTCATAGTCCTGGACCTCATCTGTTTCCAGATCAAAGTAGGCTTTTGGGGTTCGCCGGTCAAGAATGGTGCTAGCAGTACCGCCCACTGTTCTTTTGGCCATCCTTCACAAAGAGCGACTCTTTCAAAGGTCGTGAGGTACGCCTCCACGTCATCCACAGGTGTCATCTTCTACATGTGGTACGAGGCGCGTACCAACCCTGGCTCCACTGTCACAGGAGGCGCTGGCCCCTTTTTGAATTCCAGCGGGGCCTCCGCTAACTCTCGCTGAGCTGAAATAGTCTCTTGTAGAGCTACCTGTTGTGCTGCAGTGGCTTCTGTGGCTTGTAGGTTGGTTTCCCGTTGGGCTGCATTTGCTTGCAGCAGCACCTTCAACATTTCCTCCATCTTTGGAAGTTGCCGCATCCTCCACCACGTGTGGGGGATTAGCTTGTGGGGATCACGTTTCAGGGGAAAAGATTCAGCATGGATGTCAGTCTCTTTAAAGTCTGGTGGCTTGCCAGGTTTATTTTTACATGTTTGCAAGATCAAAACAAACAGAAACAGAAAACAAAACCTTGCCATCTGGCGCTATACTAAACAAAGAAATTCCTCTCTATACAGTGTGGGGCTGTCCCTGACACCTACAAAACATAAGTACATTGCAAACCTTGTTTTTTTAGTCCAAATTAGCACACAGAGCAATCTCAGCTTTCTCCCTCTGAGATCCAGGATCGAACTCAAGTGAGATCTCTTCCTGATCATTAAATGCAGGTGGAGAGGGGCTTGAGTAAACCAGAAAGTCTGGGCTGGAACCAGCTCTGCCACGGTGGCCAGCAAAACCCGGGTCAGACTCCTGCTAGTCGTCTCAAAACGATCGCATGCGAGGCGACAAGTATTGCCCATCCATTGTGATGCTCGCATATATACACACACTATATTACCAAAAGTATTGGGACGCTTGCCTTTACACGCACATGAACTTTAATGGCATCTCAGTTTTAGTCTGTAGGATTCAATACTGAGTTGGCCCACCCTTTGCAGCTATAACAGCTTCAACTCTTCTGGGTAGGCTGTCGACAAAGTTTAGGAGCGTGTCTATAGGAATGTTTTACCATTCTTCCAAAAGTGCATTTGTGAGGTCAGGCACTGATGTGGACAAGAAGGCCTGGCTCGCGGTCTCCGCTCTAATTCATCCCAAAGGTGTTCTATAGGGTTGAGGTCAGGACTGTGTGCAGGCCAGTGAAGTTGCTCTACCCCAAAATCGCTCATCCATGTCTTTATGGACCTTGTTTTGTGCACTGGATCAAATCATTTGGTGGAGGGAGGATTGTGGTGTGGGGTTGTTTTTCAGGGTTTGTGCTTGACCCCTTAGTTCCAGTGAAGGGAACTCTTAAGGCGTCAGCATACAAAGACATTTTGGACATTTTTATGCTCCCAACTTTGTAGGAACAGTTTGGGGATGGCCCCTTCCTGTTGTAACATGACTGCACACCAGTGCACAAAAGCAAGGTCCATAAAGTCATGGATGAGAGAGTTTGGGGTGGAGGAATTTGACTGGTCTGCAAAGAGCCCCGACCTCATCCCAACAGAAATCCTTTAGGATGAATTAGAGCGGAGACTGAGAGGCAGGCCTTCATGTCCAACATTAGTGCCTGACCTCACAAATGCGCTTCTGGAAGAATGGTCAAACAGTCTCATAGACACACTCCTAAACCTTGTGGACAGCCTTCCCAGAAGAGCTGAAGATTTTATAGCTGCAAAGGGTGGGCCAACTGAATATTGAACCCTACGGATTAAGACTGGAATGCCATTAAATTCATGTGCGTGTGCAAGTGTCCCAATACTTTTCACAAAATACTGTACATATATATATATATATCTGGCAAAGATTATAATACTTTCTCAAAATCTAAAACAATAAACCATATTTAACTGGAGTTTCATTTTATGTATCTTGACCACTTTATCTATGAAAGGTGTATACATGAAATGGCATGTGGAAAAAATACAGTATGTATCCACAAAGTCAAAATTTGCTTACTCAAACACCATGGTTGCATGAATATCCAAACACTAACCTGCCTATGCCTTGGTACAAACTCCAGCTGTACAACTCTCACCCTTGAGAAGAAGATACCTACTAAGAAGTATTCATAGGTAAAACTTTTCTAGAGCCCTTGCCCACCTTCACAGACTGTCCACCATGATTCCTAAACTTTCAGATGATGGCCCATCAGACTGTAAATTCAGTTATCAAGATTAGGTTATGTAGGTGATACTTCCGCTAGCTGCTAGTATAAAAACACCACCCAGAGGTCTGTTTGTCCAATATCAACCAGTGTAGTACTTCATACTGGTCTGGGGGATACTATGAAGATCTCATCTGTCGTTTCTGTTCAGCCAGTTTTAGGTTCTAAATAAGAGTACACAATACTGTAACCTACAAAACAGTTTTGATGTTCAAATACTCAAAAAGCCTTTCATCAAAACAAAGAGACAACCTTCAGAAATAGTCTGTAATACGTCATAATGGTACCACTAAAACATTTATATATAAAACATTGTTTCCTTATTGTGTATATTCATAAAGACAAAAAATAAGCTTATCAAACAGCATGTAATTTTGAAAAAATTGAGCATATATCAAAATGGCAGGCATAAATGTATGAATTACGAATGCCTGTTTTTAAAAACAGAGTTATGGAATTAAATTAGCTGTTCCTGGCCAGAAAAATGCATTAATAAACCATGGAATGTCACTGGAAAATAACTATTACTGTTGTGTTGGTGTACTGCCTGGTGATGTTTTTATAGATTGTGAATATTTTAAAGATAAAACATATAAACTTTTCTTATCATGTTAACTTTCTAGCCAAGCTCAACTTTTAAATGATATTTAGGATTTTGAGAGGTTATTTTTAAATGTTGCATTGGAGCCAATGTCAATGCCTTGGGTAAGAGTTTATGTGGAATGCCTGGGTTATGAGGTGTATTAACCTCTCATATTACCAAGTATCTGTTATGTGATAGCTAAACATTTTTTTCCAAACATAACTCTATGGTTTTTAGAATTTTAACATTTTATTTTAAGGAATTTAGTTTGCTAGCCAGAACCACATATTTTTGTCTCATATAAGTAATGCAATAAAGTCAATGCTAAATATTTATCTCCGTATCATCCTCATTATGTACCTTTGCAAGCTTATTTAAAATCAAGTGTTTGCAAAAAACAAATACTGCTTTGGTTTGTAATGTTAATTTGACTTGTGTAAAGCTATCACTATACCAATACAATTGCAAGTGTACAAATATCTAAAACAATAAACATAACCAAGTTATGAAGACATTAAAGTAGAACTGTAGGCAAAACCTTTTTTTTTTACATTTTGGATAGAGTAGGGGAGGGTTATAACCCCTGCCCATTGTTTTGCCACCTCTGTCACATTGGGGAGATTTACCTTTATTTCCTGTCCAATGGCCAAACAGGAAGTGAGAGGAAATCCCTGAAAATTATGGGAAACCCTTGGGAACTCCCAGGTCACCAGAACTAGTGTCCCCAGTGGAAGATTTCCCTTCTATTAATTTTATGGGAACAACCCAAAATGTGAGATATTTTTTACTTTCACTTTCAATGATAATGGTAAACAGGACAAAATAGGCTGAATCTCCCTAACGGGGGCACAAACAGCAATAAAAAAAACTAATAGGGGTTCTAATACATCTCCACTCTATCCAAAGCTAAAACAAAGTTTTGCCTTAGTTATACTTTAAGACCATGTAATTGGACCATTTGTGGCCAATTGTCATTTTGCAGCTATTTTATGCCTCCCCAAAAACAAATGAATCCCAATATCATTTAATAAAATGTCTTTAGGAAGCCAAAATTGATTATGGGGATCAATTTGTGGTCCAAATTTGTTGGTTCACCAACCTCAAAATATACCACAGTTCAGAAAAGCAGTGGTGTCAGAGATCCAGACGAGCGTTGCGATTGCGCACACTTGTGCGCATGTGCGCACGGATTCAAACGAAGGTTCCCACAACCGTTCAGAGGCACGCACATGTACGCATACGCAGGGATGTTGTCAGGGCACCAATTGCAGGAGGACTCTAGGACCCAGAATTCATCAGAGCAGGAGGGCTCTAGGACCCAGCATCTCTGTCAGCACATCACATGGGCCTTTATAAGGAAGTGCTGTCTGATCTGCAGCTTGTCAGCACCTGTACCTGCTTGCCCGTTATCTGCTACCTGATCCGTTACCTGATTGACCCAGTTTGTTTGGACCACTCTGCCTTCTCCTACCCTGACCCAGCTTGTTTTGGACCCTGCTTACTTCTGCCTGCCTGATACCCGTTGCCGAACCCAGCTTGCCCTCTGACCATTCTTTGCCTACCGATTCTGCTGCTCCGTTCATCTGTATTTGACACAGCTTCTCTGACGTTTCTCCTGCCTGACAGCTGTATGCTGTCCAGTGCTGGGCATCCAGCTCCAGTGATCACTAATCTACTGTGGCTGTCCAGTCTCCAGCTGTCTGCCTGCATCCAGCTCCGGTGATCATTTATCTACTGCTGCTGTTCCAGTTCCGGCTGTCTGCTGTCTAGTGCTTCCAGCCCTGCTTCCAGCATCCAGTATCTAGTCTTCAGCTGCTTGCCAGAGGCACTCCTACCGCACTGTACTCATGAGACCACTCTCCTCATTCCAGTGAGCTCTGAGTCGGGCTGTATGAGAGGTCTCCTTCTACCAGAGACAGGCTCTACTCTCAGGTACGTGGTTCATTACAGTATCAGACAGCCATGTCTGAGCCTGCGGGAGGAACCACTTCCATGGAGGAGATCTGCCAGCACCTTGCTGCACTTACTCAAGCCGTCAGGTCCTTGCAAGAAGGCTACACCAGATTGGAGGCACAAGTCCAGACCCCTTCACCTGCACCCAGCATGGCATCCACCTCTGCAGCTCCAGTCGTCTGCACTCAGGCCAGCACCAGTCCTTCTGTGGTCATGCTGCCTCCTGAACCCAGGGTCCCCACGCCTGAAAGATTCTCTGGGGACCGGACCACGTTTCGTGCCTTCCGTAATGCCTGCCAGCTGTTTTTCGCCCTGCAACCACGGACCTTTTCCGTGGAAGTGACCAAAGTGGGATATGTCTTCGCCCTGCTTCAGGGAGAACCACAGTCCTGGGCCCACAGGCTATTGGAGGAAAATCATGTACAAGTACAGACCCTGTCAGCCTTTATTGATGCCATGGCACAGCTGTATGACGACCCGCAGCATACCACCACCGCAGAAGCGGCCCTGCATGTGCTCCAGCAAGGCCGCAGAGCGTTACAGACTTCAGACCCTGGAGCACAGACACCCAGTGGAATGAAGCAACTGTGTGACAACAGTTTCGCATGGGACTCTCTGATGGACTTAAGGATGAGCTTCCTAGAGTGGGAACCCCTAACACTCTGGAAGGACTGATTACTCTGTCTATTCAAATTGACCAGCGGCTCCGTGAGCGACGAGCCGAGAGAGCTGCACAACCTCACAGACCTACCTGGACGCTGCCCAGAGTTCCTATCCATGCCTCCTCCAGTCCAGCACTTAACATGCCGGTTCCCAGCACCCCTGAACCTGAGCCCATGCAATTGGGGCTGATGCGATCTACGCTGACACCTGAAGAGCGACTCCGACAGGACAACTTGTGCATGTACTGCGGAGAGCCAGGTTATTATGTTCGCAGATGCTCCGCCAAGACCCGTAAGCCCACCTCTCTTGCACCTACCAACCTGTCAACTTTGTCTGCCAATGCCACTCACATCGCTCTACCCCTTTCGTTTCAGCTGTTGGGAAGAACCCTCCACGTCATCGCCATTATTGACTCCGGAGCTTGCAGCTGTTTTATTGATCTACAGTTCGCCCATCAGCACAGCATTCCCTTGAAACCCAATTCGCATGGCCATTCTGTCTACCTCGCTGACGGGTCGCATATCAAGTCTGAACTGGTTACCCAGGAAACCCCCAGATGTGCCTGTCATGAGGAACTGTTGAGCCTGGATGCCATCTCCTCCCCGCTTTTTCCAGTTATTGTGGGTATTCCTTGGCTGTAAGCCCATGATCCACAGATCAACTGGACTACCGGTGAAGTCAAATTCTCTTCACCATACTGTCAGAGACATTGCACCTCCAGCACTTCTGATACCCCTCCAGCATCACTATGCCTTAACATGGACCCTGAGACCCGGCAGTCGGTACCTGAACCTTATCATCCATTCCTGGACGTGTTCAGCAAGCAAGGGGTGGACACGCTTCCCCATCATCGTCCATATGACTGCCCGATTGATCTTCTCCCAGGGCCGAGATTCCATTCGGACGTATCTTTCCACTAACCGAACGGGAACAAGGGGCACTAAAGGACTATATAGATGAAAATCTTGAGAAGGGTTTCATTCGTCCTTCCAAATCCCCTGCCAGAGCGGGTATATTCTTTGTCATCAAGAAAGGTCTATCACTCAGGCCATGTGTGAACTATCGTGAACCGAATATAATAACGATTAAAAATCGTTATCACCTGCCTCTGATGACCAAGTTATTCCAGAGACTGAGATCTGTCCGCATTTTCACCAAACTGGATTTGAGGGGGGCCTACAACCTGGTGTGCATCAGAGAGGGGGGTGAATGGAAAACCGCATTTCGCACCAGGTTCGGACATTTTGAATATTTGGTAATGCCCTTTGAGCTTTGCAATGCCCCAGCCACTTCCAACATTTCATCAACGATGTATTCAGAGACTTTTTGGACATTTTTGTCATCGTGTATCTAGATGACATTCTGATTTTCTCCGGGTCCCTGGACCAGCATCGTGTGCATGTCAATCAAGTGCTGAAGAGACTTCGTCAACACAGACTGTTTGCTAAACCAGAAAAGTGTGAGTTATAAGAGAGGGAGAGCATCCAATTTCTGGGCTTGATTATTTCACCAACGGGAGTTGAAATGGACCCACAGAAGGTGTCTGCTGCAATCGATTGGCCTGTACCCACAGACAAAAAGGGGGTACAGCACTTTGTGGGGTTTGCAAACTTTTATAGAAAGTTCATCAAGGGATTTTCCACCATTATTTCTCCCATTACACAGCTGACCAAGCAAAACTCCCGTTTCTGCTGGAACTCCGAAGCCCAAGAGGCTTTTGAAACCCTGAAGAGACGCTTCACTTCTGCCCCAATTTTGAGTCCCCCAGATCCTGCACTGCCCTATGTCCTGGAGGTTGATGCTTCCGAAAGCGCAGTGGGGGCAGTCATATCCCAGCGGCAGGGCATCAAGGACACACTACATCCTGTGGCATTCTTTTCATGGAAGCTCTCTCCGGCCGAAAAGAACTATGGTGTTGGAGATCGAGAACGCTTGGCCATCAAAGCTGCCTTGGAAGAGTGGAGGTATCTGTTGGAGGGCGCAACCCATCCGATTCTTACTTACACCGATCATAAGAATCTCAATGATCTACGCGCAGCCAGATGCTTGAAACCACGGCAAGCCAGATGGGCCTTGTTCTTTTCCCGCTTGGACTTCCACATTACATACCGTCCTGGGTCAAGGAATACCAAGCCTGATGCCTTGTCCCGGATGTTTGATGGCTCCAAAGACTCCTCTGCTCCTGATACCACCCTGCTAGCAGTTAACTTCCTTCTTTTGCAAGCAGATCTCCTGTCACAGATTAAACAGGCATCCATGACCCACTCCTGTCCTGCCGGGTCAACCCTCGTTGCCGGGATAGTCTGCTATGGAGAGGGGATTGGATCTTTGTGCTGGAGGATGTTCAGGTACTAGTCCTAAAGAACCTGCATGATCATCCCCTGGCAGGTCACTTCGGAATCCATAAAAACACAGAGCTGGTGCAGCAAACTTTCTGGTGGCCTAAGTTGGAGGACTTTTGCAGGAAATACGTAAATTCCTGTCTTGTCTGTATCCAGAACAAGACAGCTAGAAGCCGAGCCCGGGGCCTATTCAAGCCTTTGCCCAACCCAGACAGGCCCTGACAGATGATCTCCATGCACTTTGTTGTTCAATTACCACCTTCTGAAGGTTGCACAGCCATATTTGTGGTTATTGATCGTCTGTCTAAAATGGCTCACTTCCTACCCTTGAAGAACACTCCGTCGGCTGTGGAGACTACCCGAACCTTCATTAAGGAGAATGTTAGACTTCACGGAGCACCTGCCAACATTGTGTCAGATGGTGGGGTCCAGTTCACTTCCCGCTTCTGGAAAGCCCTATGTGACTTACTACAGATTAAGCTGGCATTTTCTTCAGCCTACCATCCGCAGACCAATGGGCAGATGGAACGTACTAATCAAACTCTGGAGCAGTACCTCTGCTGTTTTACATCCTTCTTCCAGGATGATTGGGTATCTTTACTGCACTTTTTGCGATTCGTCACTGCGTCGCTTTAACTGACAATTGCGCGGTCGTGCGACGTTGTACCCAAACAAAATTTGCGTCCTTTTTTTTAGCACAAATAGAGCTTTCTTTTGGTGGTATTTGATCCTCTTTGCGTCATTTCTGATCACCGCTATAAACAAAAGAAGAGCGACAATTTTGCAAAAAAAACTAATTTCTTACTTTTTGCTAAAATACAAATCCAAACAAAAATCTTTTTTCATCGGTTTTGGCCAATTTATATTCTTCCTCATATTGCAGCGGACATGTCGGACCATTTTGACATTTTTTTTGGGACCATTGGAATTTATACAGCGATCAGTGCTATAAAAATGCACTGATTACTGTGTAAATGCCATTGGCAGTGAAGGGGTTAACCTGGATGGGGCGCTCTAAGGGTTAACTGTGTTCTAACCTGTGTTCTAACTGTATGTGGGCTGGGCTGGCAGGGGGAGGGGAGTGATCACGGCTTCCATATACAGGAAGCCTGTGATCACAGCCCTTCTCCCTCTGTGAGAACGGAGATCTGTGTTTACTTACACAGACTTCCTTTCTTTCACTGACCATCGCGGGTAGCCGTGGGCGATGGAGTCCACCCTAACCGCTCCCTGGCCCCCCCGGAACACAGTGAGAAAATCTTTACTTTGGGAAGGATGTATTAAAGGGGGGTGGGAGGGAGGAATGGGAGAAATTAAATTTTTGGGTGGAGTTGGGCTTTAATTAAATGCCCAACCTTAACCTATACTAGCAATCATTGTTAGACCTGCAGTAGAAGAAGCACAACAAAATACCAACTGTGAGAGTAGGAAAATATCAGAACCCTGCCTTAACTACAGGCTCTTAAGCAGTCAGGCCCTCTACTAACAAAATAAGTGGGTCAGTCAAGCAGCTCAAAAGTAATTTTGAATCATTTTAAATTCACTGAGCCCTTTTTTCCCTTTAACACACTTGAATCAAAGAGCAACTTTTTCTGACAATGGGGTTGATTTACTAAAACTGGAAACTGCAGGATCTGGTGTAGCGAATCAGCTTCTAACTTCAGCTTGTTTAATGAATATTTGACAATAAAACTTGGAAGCTGATTGGTTTCTGTACAGAGCTGCACCAGATTTTGCACTCTGTTGATAACATATATATAGAAATAGTGAAACATTTGAAAATAATACATTTTTCTGTGATTTTTCCCCAACTCAACTTTTGCATAATTAGCACAGACACAGATATGTATGCTAAAGTATAACCTTCAAAATTTGGTGATTAAAAGGATATCTTAAAAGGAACGTAATTTTTAGGTAGAATAACAAAATTGTAAAGCTCAAGGTGAGGGTTTGCATTTTATTTTAGGACAGCTTTTTATTTGTTAGGAAAACATTCAGATAGAGCAGGTTGGGTTGGCAAGGACACAGATTAGTATGATGGCAACTTTTTTACAGATTTGAGATTGCTAAAATTCCATATGACATTGCATTCACTTACATGAGCATTTGCCACCCACGCAGTAAATAGGCATGGGCTGAACACCCCCTGGTTCGGTTTGCACCAGAACTTGCAAACAGGCAAAAATTATGTGCGAACATGCGAATGCCATTAAAATCAATGGGACTCGAACATGAAAAATCAAAAGTGTTCATTTGAAAGGCTTATATGCAAGTTATTGCCATAAAAAATGTATGGGGACCCGGGTACTGCCCTGGGGAACATGTTTCAATGCAAAAAAAAAGTTTTAAAATCAATCATTTTTTCAGGAGCAGTGATTTTAATAATGCTTAAAGTGAAAAATAAAAATGAAATATTCCTTTATATATCGTGCCTGGGGGGTCCCCTTAGTATGCCTGTAAAAGGGCGCATCTCTGTGATGTACAGAACAGTGCCACTGCAAAATGACATTTCTAAAGAAAAACATGCAGCTGTAATGCATTGCCGGTTCCCAGCAATATAGATAAAATCACTGAAAAATCATTGTGTAGCCCCCCCAGTCCATACCAGGCCCTTCGGGTCTGTTGTGGATTTTAAGGGGAACCCCGCACCGAATTTTTTTAAAAAAATTGCGTAGGGTTCCCCCCCAAAGTCCGTACCAGACCCTTCAGGTCTGGTATGGATTTTAAGGGGAACCCCGTGCCAAATCATTTTTAAAAAGGCGCAGGGGTCTCCCCAAAATCCAATCCCTTATCTGAGCACGCAGCCCTGGCATGGCAGGAGAGGGTGGGGACAAGCGAGCACCCCCCCTCCGAACCATACCAGGCCACATGCCCTCAACATGGGAAGGGTGCTTTGAGGTCCCCCCTAAAGCACCTTGTCCCCATGTTGATGGGGAGAAGGGTCTCATCACCACAACCCTTGCCGGTGGTTGTGGGAGTCTGCAGGTGGGGTTCTTATTGGAATCTGGAAGCTCCCTTTAATAAGGGGGCCCCCAGAACTCGACCCCCTCCATGTGAAGGTATGGGGTACATTGTACCCATACCATTCACCAAAAAAGAAGTGTAGTGGTACAAAAAACATGAGGCAGTTTTTGACAAGTCCTTTATTGTGTAAAATAGCTCTTTTCTTCCTTTCTTCTTTCTTCCTCTGGTCTTCCTCCATCTTCTCCTGCTCCGCTCCTTCTTCTGGTCTTCTGCTTCTTCTTTCGGCCTTCTTCCTTCCTCTCATCGTCTTCTTCAATCTTAATCTTCTTCTTCCTTCTTTTTCACCACCGCCACTCTCTTGCTGTTGCCGCTGTACCGTTCAGAGGCTCCCAGAATGGGCAGTCTTCAGTTTGACATTTTTTTATAAGAAGGGGCGGGGCCACCAGGTGACATAAATGGGTGACCCGCCCCCTCTGATGTCACATGACGTCAGAAGGGACGGGGTCACTTGGTTACGTCACTGGGTGGCCCCGCCCTTACCTATAAAATAAATGTCAAACTGGAGACCGCCCATTCTGGGAGTCCCCTCTGGACAGCACAGTGGCGGCAGCAGAGGCAGTGGCGGTGAAAGACAAAGAAGAAGTAGAAGATGAAGATTGAAGACAATGAGAGGAAGGAAGAAGACCGAAAGAAGAAGCAGAAGACCAGAAGAAGGAGCGGGGCAGGAGAAGATGGAGGAAGACTGGAGGAAGAAAGAAGAAAGGACATGGGGGGGTCAGGATCTGGGGCTCCCTTATTAAAGGGGGCTTCCAAATTTCAATAAGCCCCCCACCTGCAGACCCCCACGACCACCCGTCATGGTTGTGGGGATGAGGCCCTTCTCCCCATCAACATCGGGACAAGGCTCTTTGGGGGGACCTCAAAGCACCCTCCCCATGTTGAAAGCATGTGGCCTGGTATGGTTTGGAGGGAGGCGCTTGCTCATCCCCACCCCCTCCTACCATGCCAGGGCTGCGTGCTTTCAACATGGGGATGGTCTGGTTTGGATTTTGAGGGGGACCCCTACTTCACTTTTTTTTAATTTGGCACGGGGTTCCCTTTAAAATCCATACCAGACCTGAAGGTCCTGGTACAGACTTTGGGGGGGACCCTCACACAATTTTGGGATTCCCCTGAAGAGCCTAATTTGCATTTTGTAGGGGACCCTCACGTAATTTTTTTTTACATTTTGGCGCAGGGTTCCCCTTAAAATCCATACCAGATCTGAAGGGCCTGGTTTGGATTTGGGGGGGGGACCCCACGCATTTTTTTTTTCACTTAAGGACAGACCCTCTTTCTGAGATTTGGTGTTTACAACCTAAAATCATTTTTTTTTTAAAGAAAATTACTTAGAACCCGCAAACATTATATATTTTTTTCTAACACCCTAGAGAATAAAATGGCGGTCATTGCAATACTTTATGTCACACCGTATTTGCGCAGCGGTCTTAAAAGTGCAATTTTTTGGGAAAAAATCCACTTTTTTAACCACTTCAGCCCCGGAAGGATTTCCAGCTTTAGGACCGGAGCCCTTTTTGCGATTCGGCGCTGCGTCGCTTTAACTGACAATTGCGCGGTCGTGCGACGTTGTACCCAAACGAAATTTGCGTCCTTTTTTTCCCACAAACAGAGCTTTCTTTTGGTGGTATTTGATCGCCGCTGCGTCATTTCTGATCGCCGCTATAAACAAAAGAAGAGCGACAATTTTGCAAAAAAAACCAAATTTCTTACTTTTTCCTAAAATACAAATCCAAAAAAAAAATATAAAAAAGCGTTTATATTCCTTCTTATATTTAACCGGTTTTTGCCACTTTTTTTATACAAAAAAATATAAAAAAAAAACCTAAACATAAAATCCTTTTTCATTCTTTA
>BLSH010386158.1:216475-235044 GCA_018402905.1 Glandirana rugosa | reverse complement strand
AAGCCTTTAATCTACACTTTAAATACGATTTTTGAAAAGTAGACAACCCAGGGAATGTAGTATGAGGCATGGCAAGTTTTTTGAAGTTGTATTTTTTTCCCACAATTCTTGGGGAAATTAAGAAATTATTATTTTTATTTTTTTTTGCACAAAATTGTCATAAGTTATTTCTCACACACAGCATATGCATACTTCCAATTACACCCTAAAATACATTCTGCTACTTGCCCCGAGTATGGCGATACCACATGTGAGACTTTTTCACAGCCTGGCCACATAGAGAGGTCCAACATGCAGGGAGCACAGTCAGGCATTCTAGGAGCATAAATTTCACATCTAATTTCCGAACGACCTATTACACTTTTGAAGGCCCTGGAGCAACAGAACAATGGAATTACCCACAAAATGACCCAATTTTGGAAAGCAAACACCCCAATGTATATTCTTAGAGGCATTATGAGTCTTTTGAATGGTTCATTTTTTTCCACAAGTCTTCGGAAAACTTGGAAAGAAAATAAACTATTTTTTTTACACAAAGTGGTGAATTTATAAGATATTTCTAACACATGTACATAGCAAAAATTACCCCCCAAAACATATTCTGTTACTCGTCCCGAGTATGGCAATACCACATGTGTGAGACTTTTACACAGCCTGGCCACATAGAGAGGTCCAACATGCAAGGGAGCACTGTCAGGCGTTCTAGAAGCATAAAATACACATATAATTTCCTAACCACCTATTACACTTTTGAAGGCCCTGCAGCATGAGGACAATAGAATTACCCTCAAAATGACCTTATATTGGAAAGCAAACACCCCAACGTATATTCTATGAAGCATTGTGAGTCTTTTGTAAGGTTCATTTTTTTCCACAAGTCTTCTGAAAACATGGAAATAAAATAAAAACTTATTTTTTTTTCACAAAGTGGTTAATTTATATGATATTTTGAACACATAGCATGTATATAGCAAAAGTAACCCCCAAAATATATTCTGCTACTCGTCCTGACTATGACAAAACCACATGTGTGAGACTTTTACACAGCCTGGCCACATAGAGAGGCCCAACATGCAGAGAGCATCATCAGGCGTTCTAGGAGCATAAATTACACATAAAATTTCATTCATACCTATCACACTTTTGAAGGCCCTGGAGCACCAGGACAGTGGAATTACCCACAAAATGACCCCATTTTGGAAAGCAAACACCCCAACGTATATTTTATGAGACATGGGCTGCAGATAGGTACTCGGGTACTCTGATTGGCTGCAGATAGGTACTCAGGTATTCTGATTGGCTGCAGATAGGTACTCGGTTACTCAGATGGGTTGGTGACAGGTACTCGGGTAATCTGATGGGCAGGTGACAGGTACTCGGGTGCTCTGATGGGCTGGTGACAGGTACTCAGGTACTCTTATGGGCTGGTGACAGGTACACGGATACTCTGATGGGCAGGTGACAAGTACACGGGTACTCTGATGGGCAGGTGACAGGTACTTGGGTATGCTGATGGGCTGGTGACAGGTATTCAGATGGGCAGGGGACAGGTACTCGGGAACGCTGATAGTCTGGTGACAGGTACTCGGGTACTCTGATGGGCTGGTGACAGGTACTCGGGTACTCTGATGGGTTGGTGACAGCTACTCGGGTATGCTGATGGGTAGGTGACAGGTACTCAGGTACTCAGATGGGCAGGGGACAGGTACTCGGGAACGCTGATGGTCTGGTGACAGGTACTCGGGTACTCTGATGGGCTGGTGACAGGTACTCAGGTACTCTGATGGGTTGGTGACAGGTACTCGGTAATATGATGGACTGGTAAAAGGTACTTGGGTACTCTGATGGGCTGCAGATAGGTACTCGGTTACTCAGATGGGTTGGTGACAGGTACTCGGGTAATCTGATGGGCAGGTGGCAGGTACTCGGGTGCTCTGATGGGCTGGGGACAGGTACTCAGGTACTCTGATAGGCTGGTGACAGGTACTCAGGTACTCTGATAGGCTGGTGACAGGTACACGGGTACTCTGATGGGCAGGTGACAAGTACACGGGTACTTAGATGGGCAGGTGACAGGTACTTGGGTATGCTGATGGGCTGGTGACAGGTACTCAAATGGGCAGGGGACAGGTACTCGGGAACGCTGATAGTCTGGTGACAGGTACTCAGGTACTCTGATGGGCAGGTGACAGGTACTCGGGTACTCTGATGTGCTGGTGACAGCTACTCGGGTATGCTGATGGGTAGGTGACAGGTACTCAGGTACTCAGATGGGCAGGTGACAGGTACTCGGGTACTCTGATGGGCTGGTGACAGGTACTCGGGTATGCTGATGGGCTGGTGATAGGTACTCAGGTACTCAGATGGGCAGGGGACAGGTACTCGGGAACGCTGATGGTCTGGTGACAGGTACTCGGTACTCTGATGGGCTGGTGACAGGTACTCAGGTACTCAGATGGGCAGGGGACAGGTACTCGGGAACGCTGATGGTCTGGTGACAGGTACTCGGTACTCTGATGGGCTGGTGACAGGTACTCAGGTACTCTGATGAGCTGGTGACAGGTACTCGGGTACTCTGATGGTTTGGTGACAGGTACTCTGATGGTTTGGTGACAGGTACTCAGATGGGTTGGTGACAGGCACTTGGGTACTCTGATGGGCTGGTGACAGGTACTCGGGTACTCTGATGGGCTGGTGACAGATACTCAGGTACTCTGATGGGCAGGTGACAGGTACTCGGGTACTCTGATCGGCAGGTATTCTATTGGCTCTTTACCCTAATCGGGCAGGGGCTATGTCCCGAGGGACCTGCCCGATTGCCGTGCTGCGGGCCCCCGGGAGCCCGCAGTAGCGGTGAAAAGCGGTGGATGTCATATGACGTCTGCCCGGATCGAGGGAGGGTTCCTGCCGATGTCATTTTACAATGACTCGGTAGAGAAGTGTTTATTAAAGTGGTTGTAAAGGCAGAAGGTTTGTTTACCTTAATGCAATCTCTGCATTAGGGTAAAAAACCTTCTAAGTGCAGCTCCCCCCCATACTTGCTTGAGCCCAATCTCAAATCAACGATGTTCATGAGAGCAGAAGCTCTCCCAGCTCTCTCACTCTTCATTAGCTCAGAGACAGCAGCGGGAGCAAATCAATCACAAGGATAACATAATCAGTAAGTTGTATAGTTTTCTTGTTTTTTCTTTTTTTCTTTTGTGTGTGCGTTTAGTGTTTTTCTTTTCTTTTTTTTTTTTTTCTTGATGTTAATGCAATCTCTTAAATGTTTCGTGGGAACATTTTGTATGTAATAATGTTGTTGTAAAGTGTAAAAAAAAAAAAGAATTCTCAAAAAAAGTATATGGTTTAAAAAAAATCACAGCCAGTGAGGAGGGAGCAAGGGCATACAGAGCGTGGCTCAGGAGTGAGCACACACATGTGCCTTCATAGCAGGCATAGCTAAAGAGCCAGGAGTGGGGGGAGGGGGACCCGAGAACAGGAGGATCAAGGCTGCTCTGTGCAAAAAATAGTAAATATACCATTGAAAGCACTTAGTATAATACGTTTGATATATGCAAAAGTATAGTAATTGGTTTTTGATTCTAAAAGAGTACCACATTCATTAGAAAAGTATATTTATATGATCAAAACTATTTAAAACTGTAAAGTTACATTCCCTTAGTACACAAAAAAGATACCTGTCTTTTTCCATGAATTTCTTGAAATCCCTTTGGGGTGGTTTTGGTAACAGACCCAAACAAGAGCAAAGTGAATCTTCTTCTGAACCAAAGCCATTGTAAGGTGGAAGCTTTTTCTCATATTTTGTACGCTGCGGAGGTTTGTACTGAACTGGAGTGAAATCCTCTGCGGAATAAAACAGGATAAATTTGAAAAACACAGCACTATAATATTTAGCTATTGACTAGCATATATGTGCTTTTTATGAGTCTTATCTCTTTATCAGTTTAAAAATCCTGAGGCTTTATATACATAAAACAATGAGGTTTCACCTTACTAAAGTCAGATAAAAGGATCACTTAGTTCTTGCAGTATAGACGCTGCAAATAAAACGTACAATGGTAACTGTGCAATTTCTGTATGTGCTTATATTAGAAGTGGCACAGAATGTATTTATTTATATATTACAGGTACTTATATTGCGCCATCAATTTATGCAGAGCTTTACATATTAATTGTACATTAGCATCAGTCCCTACCCTCAAGGAGCTTACAATCTAAGGTCCCTGACTCACATTCATACACATACTAGGGCCAATTTAGACAGGATCTAATTTACCTACAGCATGTCTTTGGAGTGTGGGAGGAAACCCGGAGTACCCAGAGGTGGCCCATGCAGGCACAGGGAGAACATGCAAACTCTAGGCAGTCAGTGCCATGGTTGGGATTCGAACCAATATAGAATTTTCAAATTGCAAGGATTCACTCTGTTTGGCATTTTGTGGTTTATTTACTAAAACTGGAGAGGGCAAAATCTAGTGCAGCTCTGCATAGAACACAATCTGCTTCCATGTTGTTTTTTGTTTTTTGTTGTTTTTTTTTTTTGTTTTTTTTTGTTAAAGCTTAATTGAACAAGCTGAAGTTAGTGGTTTGGCTACCATGCACAGCTGCACCAGATTTTGCACTCTCTAGTTTTATTAAATCAACCCCATAATGACCAAGAACAAACAGCGAGATTTGGAGTTTTAGAGCCGGTTCACACTGGAGCGGCGCGACTTGCAGGGCAAAGCAAGTCGCCCCGTTTGAGGCTACCTCAGCGCGGCTTGCAAGGAGACTTCTTTACATAGAAGTCAATGCAAGTCGCGCTGAGGTTGCCCCGTAAATAGTGCAGGAACCTTTTTCTAAGGTTTCTACCTGAGTCGCTCCTATTAGAACGGTTCCATTGCACTGCATGGGGAGGACTTGCCAGGCGACTTGAGTCATCTGACAAGTCGCCTCAGTGTGAACCGGCTCTTTAATTAACTCTGATTTTTTAACCTGCTGCTCATTGTGATCAGTAATTCAGTATTGAAGACAGAAATGGCCAAGCAACCAGTATCTTTAGAAGGTGGTCATCAATGATAGCTACTGGATTCCTCTCACTCCGGGTTTTCCTTAGGGCCTTTGTTGATTGGTTTTTGTTCACTTTAGGTGGGGTTTGCATTCCCATAGAAGTCTATAGAAGTGTAAATCCCACTTGAAGTAGGTCAAATGCAGATCAGAAGATGAATCTGAAATCTGAATGATCTCAGAATTCCCAAAAAATGACAAACTGACAAAAGCCCAAAGCCCAAATACTTTTACTTTACTTTTGGATAGACTGGGGAAGCATTAGACCATCTGTCAGGTATTTATTGCAGTCTGTGTTTCCACTGGGGAAGTCCACCTTCTGTTTGTCTTGGTGACCATTCAGGGCTGGTGCAAGGATTTTTGACACCCTAGGCGAAACCTCATTTTGCCGCCCCCCGGCTCCACCCTGACTACACCCCCTTTCCCCTGCCTGGCCTAATCAGTGCCAATCAAATGCAGCCTCACCAGCGCCCATCAACTACAGCTTCCCCTGTGCCTATCAAATACAGCCTCATGGGGGGGGGTGGGGGCGGAGGGGGGTATTTGGCAGATCAGTCACAATTTCTATATACATTTGCAAATGGCATGTGATAATACAATCTCATTATCTCAGTCAGACAATGTCAGATTTTACATGAATCAATGCAGGGCAGCCAGTGAAAGATCAACAGTGGCCAGGCGCCCCTAGCCGGCAGTGCGCCCTAGGCGGCCGCCTACTCTGCCTAGTGGTAGAGCCGGCCCTGTGACCATTAAAGGAGCTCGTTTGGCCATACTTTTCCTATGGGTCACGGGAGTGCAATTCGTTTTGCACTCCTGTGACCTGCTTTCAGCAGAGAGCAGACTAAAGTCTGCTCTCTGCTGAGGTCACAGGAGTCGGGACAGGCACCGCGTCATCACGACTTCAAGAGTCGGGATCTGCCAGGTGCTTGAACTGACAGCCATCTCAGCCTCTCAGCGAGCCGCTGAGAGCCTGAGACAGCCGATCCCCGCCTCTGAACAGCTCAGCGCTCCTATGAGCGTGGAGGAGCAGAGTGGAGGGTTTGCTGAGTGACAGCCAGCAGCTCTCCGCTCGGGGATCAGAGAGAACCGAGACATTGGCGGTGTTTGATGGGTCGGTTCTCAGTGTACAGACCAATGCTGCATCCATCTGGGTGAGTATAATGGGGGGAAAAAACAAAACTCATACTTCTCTTTTAAATTTAGGTTCACACCTGTGCGGCTGCACTTTCTGCAAGTTTTTTACCGCGTTTTTACTGCGATTGTGCCGCGAATTGAGCTTTGCATTTTTTTTGTTTTCTTTTTTTGGGGGGAAAATTTGTTGCTAGGCAAATTTAAAAGTGCAAAACGCAAATTGCGGCAAAATTGCAGTAAAGATGCATAAAAAACAACACTTGCGTTTCTGGTGCAGCTCCACTGAAGTCTATTGCATGCAAAACGCAAACTGCAGTGAGAAAAAAAGTTCCTGACCCTTTCCAAAAAACGCAACGCAGCAAAGCGCACAGATGTGAAATACATCCATAGGAAACCATGTTACATGGACTGTAGCGTGTTTCTGCAAACTGCAAAACGCAGTAAAAAAACGCATAGATGTGAACCTAGGGTAACACTGAATCAGAAAGGAAGGGGAATCCCACATTTTAGGCCTCATACACACAGGCGTAAGCTTTAAAAATAAGCAAAACCTCGGGTCCAACGTCAGGAAAAAATCTGCATTTTTTTTCCAGCGATTTGCATCGGCGTTAATGAGCGTTAGTGAGCGTCAGCGTCAATAGGCATTTAAAAAAAAAAAATCCTCTGCTATTTTTCAACCTAAAAACGTCGGCATCAAAAATGCCGGTTAATGCTGGTACGGCGTTAGTGGGCGTTAGTGAGCGTTTTGCGGTGTCAAAACGTTACAGCCTCAGAACGTGCTGGCCATGGGTTCTAGTCTCAGCTCACTAATGCCGACGCCCTCTACAGCTAAAAAATGTTGGTGTTTTGATGGGGCCATTGGCTAACATGGAGAGCTGCAAAAAACGCCAAAAAACGTCGGCGTCAAAAACGTCCGTGTGTATGAGGCCTTAAGATAACTTTCGACACCCCCAACTCAACAAGAGTCAATTTAAAAACTGACTGAGCCATGTAGCAAATTATAGGATGAACAGTGACTGAATTCTATCAGATGCAATCACAGTTCAGTTATTTAGAGATCCGCGGGTGCAACAGCTGTCTGAATACGATATCCAGCATTGCAGATTCCTCCATCCACGCTATTTAGTGTGGATGGAGGAATCTATTCATTTTCTTTCATTCACAGTGGCTGAACAAGAGAAATCTAAGTGGGTATAGTTGGTCTCAGATATGTCTCCAGATCAAGAGGTGAGGGATATAATTCAATTGGAACACCTGTTTCAGTGACAATACTCTAAGAATTTTGTTGCCTTTAGCCCTGGTTCACACTGCCAGTGGGAATGAAATCGTGCGCGTTCAGCTGAACTCGCACAATTTCATTCCCGCATGTCAGTCCCGACTTCGGGGGCGATTTCACAGACATCTGTGCGTGTTTCTGCACAGATGCCTATGAAAATCACCAAAAGTAGTACAGAAACAAATGCAGCATCGCATCGATTCAGAGGGTGCCATTGCCGGCAAGTGCCACTGATTTGACATGTCAAATCACATGCCAAATCGCACCAATGTGAACCTAGGCTAAGAGAGATTTCCTCTCATTTCCCGTTGCATCTCCAGGACAGGAGTAAAGGGAAATCAATACAGCAGAACACAGGTGTCTAAAAAATAACCCGATATGGGATACAAACCCTTCCCCCATCTATCTAAAATAAAAATAAAAAATTCCTTTATATACATTTTAAATAATAATTAACAGAAATAAAATGTAGATAATCTCTTTAACTATTATTTGGTATCAACATTTACCTACTTATCTAACTGCTTTCTTTTCCAATGAGTTGCAAGAAAATCTGTTGAAAGGCATCAAAGTTGTGAGGGGATACAACCCACAAATATTTAAAGTAGAACTAAAGGGGGCTAAACTGACCTTTCCTTCAATGGTCCCCATTCCTCACCAGCACCTGCATCTACTTCTGGATGCTGGTCTTCGCCTGTCTTTATTGGCCTATGTGGGATGACTTCATTCACCCCCGCACACAGGGACAGTTCCGGTGATGTAAGCTGAGCTGTGTATGTGCAGGTCAGTTTACATGCTGGAGACAGTGGCGAAGCTAGACATTCTTTCACCCGGGGCAAAGAATCAGTTGCCCCCCCTCCCCATAATGGGACAAGATTAGGCAGGAAAGTGAGAAACAGTCTGCCCCCTCCTCCATCCTCCTTCTGGTCCCTCCCTCCTCCTCTGTTCCTCCCCCTGCTCCTCTGGTCCCACACATTCTCCTCTAGTACCCCGTGCTCCTCTGGTCCTCCAGGGCTCCTCTGGTCCCCCAGTGCTACTCTGGTCCCCCACATGCTCCTCTGGTCCCCCACATGCTCCTTTGTTTCCCCCTGCTCCTCTGGTCCCACAAGCCAAAGAAAAGAGAGCAGCGCCATCTAAGTGCAGTATTCAGGATACAGTTATTGCACAGCGATACATTTAACACTCACAAGATTAAAATGAATAAGCGCTTGATCTCAGTAAAAGGTTAATCCGCTCTGTAGGGAGGACAAGCTGCGGCTGATGATGGAGTCCCTATGGTCACGGCTATGCTGGTGGCCCCCAACATTTCCAAGTCCGCGGGTGCACTCGGGGGAAACCGCCAACGTCACTTCCGGATGTCAGGTGGAGCGGGTAGGAGCGCGCGTTCAGAGCATTCGTGCTCCTTCTTCATGCACAAATGCTCCGAACGCGGCACCTCCCTGCTCCACCGGACATCCAGAAGTGATGTCGGTGGCTTCCCCTGAGTGCACCCACGGACTTAGAAGTGCTGGGAGCCACCAGCATAGCCATGACCACAGGGACTCCATCATCAGCCGCAGCTTGTCCTCCTTACAGAGTGGATGAACCTTTTACTGAGACCAAGCGCTTATTCCTTTTAATATTGTGAGTGTTAAATGTATTGCAGTGGAATAAATTTACCCTGAATACTGCACTTAGATGGCGCTGCTCTCTTTTCTTTGGCTTGTGTACCCACAGAGTGTCCTTCTAGCTCTCCATTGAGCCTGCAGCCTTCTTCATCAGCAGTTGTTCCCAAAGACTGATTCAGAGACTCTAATACCCCTGTATATGCCTTGCTAATTGCTGCCCTGGCTTACTCCCACTGTGCTGCAGTGCTCCTAAACTTGTTTTTCGTTTTGTTTCCTTTGGCCCCCCTTCTCCTCTGTACCCTCGTGCTGCTTTGGTCCCCCCCGTGCTCCTCTGGGTCCCCTCCATGTTTCTCTGGTCTGCCCCTGCTCCTCTGGTACCCCCCAGCTCCTCTGGTACCCCCCAGCTCCTCTGGACCCCCACATGCTCCTCTGATTCCCCTGTGCTCCTCTGGTCCCCCACATGCTCCTCTGATTCCCCCTCTGCTCCTCTGGTCCTCCACATGCTCCGCTAGTCCGCCCTGTGCACCTCTGGTCCCCCCTGTGCACCTCTGGTCCCCCACATGCTTCTCTGGTCCCTTGTGCTCCTCTATTCCCCCCATGCTCCTCTGGTCCCCCACATGCTCCACTGGTCCCCCCTGTGCTCCACTGGTCCCCTACATGCTCATCTGGTCCCCTGTGCTCCTCTGGTCCTCCACATGCACCGCTGGTCCCCCGTGCTCCTCTGGTCCCCTACATGCTCCTCTGGTCCTCCACATGCTCCGCTGGTCCCCCTGTGCTCCTCTGGTGCCCCATGTGGTCCTCTGCCTCCGCTGGTCCCCCCAGGCTCCTCTGGTCGCCCTATGCTCCTCTGGTCCCCCCCCCGCTTCTCTGGTCCCCCCCTGCAGTGCTCACCTCCTCACCCTGCACTCCATCCTGTCTGCTGCCGCAGGGAATCTAGATGGAGAGTGGGGGAAGGAAAGACCAGGAGAATGAATGCAGAGGAAGGTTATGTTACAACTGTGTGTGGCTGCCTGTCTTCCCAATCATATGATGAGCTTCTTTGTGCCAAGACCTAAGGATCATGTCTTTATTTAGCCCGCACTGCACAACTAGCCAGGGTGAGGAGGTAAACACTGCGTTGGGGACCAACAAAGCGGGGGGAAGGGGGCAGCAGTCTGCTAGCGGGAGGTAGAGGTGGAGCAGCAGGAGGATTGGTACCTGCTGCAGCGCCCCCTTGTAGCCTTCTGGGACACGTCACAGGTTCCGGAAGGCTGCAGGACCATTCACAAAATGCAGCGTGGTTTGTGTGTGCGCAGTGGGAAGTCGGCTCTTAGGCATCACAGCCGGCTTCCCTTAGTGAACATCCTGGTGCTGGGGACCTGAAGATGGGCAAAAGACTGGTCCGGGTGAGGATAGCGCTGGATCCCTTGACAGGTAAGTGTCCTTTTATTAAAAGTCAGCATCTACAGTATTTGTAGCTGTTGACTTTTAATTAAAAAAATAATCGTAACGGAGTTTAGTGTCACTTTAAGGGTTAATGAAATGGACATTTGGATGACATTATTTAAAGGAATGTGAGTGGTCTGCTGCAGCTGTGCAGCTTCATGAACCTTCTTGTGAATACACAGCCACAGGGTGTAATAAATAAATTTGTTGCATAATGCAATATTTACTTTAATCAGTGTTTACTGTAATTTAAAACACTACAAAGGGAAACGGATAACATCAGAATGCGTGAAACTGGCTATCGGAATATGTTTACATTCCATCAAAGGAATATAATACATCTTATTAAAAAATGCAGAATAATCAAAAAATAATGTCAACAGTACACTGTCTAGTGGATCATTTGAGTATGGGAGGTTAAGCGAAGAAACTCACATCAAATGACTGGGCCCCATGGCAAATGTCATTACAAGCCCTCAGTTCTGTAAAGGCTCACCTAGTAAGCCAACTAATCCATATTTTACTTTTAAACTGTAGAGTAAAAATTGAAGCTGAAGTCCAGTCAGATACAAAAGAAACACTGCGGCGTTGTAATCATTATTACACCATTAAATATCTTTTTTAAAAGCCCAACTCCAAGCACAAATTAAATTTAAAAAGTGCATTGTGCATCAGTGACCTTACTTTTCAGTCATGGTTCCAAACTTCTCTTTCTAAGCCATATGGCAATGTAATGGATCAAAGATACCCTTTCCTCTATGAGCCAAGCTAAATTTCCAACCTGGAGACCACAAATTTTTCCTTGCTCATTATGCTGTTGGGCACCCATCCCCTCACTGCCTTTGTAAGTTCTCTGGACTCCTTCCTCTGGAGCCTATGAGACAGGATCCGGCCACTGCAAGTGTTGCCTCCACCGATAGGCGGTGTCCATATCATGCAGGCAGTGATGTGGACACCCGAAAAAATACCCCAGGAAGTAAATAGAGGGAAGGATTACCATGTGACTGTGGCTTCAGGCAAGTAAACTTGGCATTTGATTAAGATGAGTAGGGGACACTATACCAAGTGGTAGTCCCATTTAGGGCAGTATGCGTTCAGGACTTATGGCCCGAAAGAAGAATTCCTGCATGCTGGACACACGTTTCTGAAAAACATACTACCCTAAAAACAAGTACCACTCAGTACGGTGTACGGCCAATGTGTAGGCAGGTTGCAAAATGTATACAGTTTAGTTAGGCAGCAGCTGGCCCAGTCTGGGGAAAGGGTTAAGTGTTTTAGCTCAGTTCCCAGGCTTTTGGTCCTAGCTGGCCCACCTGTGCTACAAAAAGCTAGCTGCCAGCTGCTGGAGCGGGAACAAGAGCACGGTACCAGTGAGTTTGAGTGCTACTGGAACCAGGAATTGTGGAGAACATCCAAGCCATGGATAGTGCCATTATTAACTCTCACCTCATGGAGGTATGTCTGGGACACTACAATATGTTAATTAGGATTAGGGACAGGACATTGTCCCTATTTTTTATGACATGTATTTGCACAGCAATTTTTCACATGCAATTTTTTTTTGGAAAAAAAAAACTTTCATGAATGAACCACTTGCCGACCACCGATCGCAGTCTGACGGGGACAAGGTGGTTCGATATCGTAAACCACCGTCATGTGACGGCGTCTGCGATATCCCTCACTGTGAGCGCGCGCGTGCCGCCGGAGGCACACGTGCACTGTGTTTGGGGGGGCCAGGGAGCGATGCCCCCCCGCAGTGAAAGAATGGAGGTCCCTGTAAGTAAACACGGATCTCCATTCTGTTAGAGGGGGAAGAGTTGTGATCACAGGCTTCCTGTATATGGAAGCCGTGATCACTCCCTTCCCCCTGCCAGGGCAGCCCATATGCAGTTAGAACACGCCCAGGGAACACAGTTAACCCTTAGAGCGCCCCTTGCAGGTTAACCCCTTCACTGGCAATGGCATTTACACATTAATCAGTGCATTTTTATAGCACTGATCGCTGTATAAATGCCAATGGTCCCAAAAAAGTGTCAAAATGGTCCGTCATGTCCGCTGCAAAATCCCAGTACCGCTAAAAATCGCAGATTGCCGCCATTACTAGTAAAAAATAAAAAAAATTAAAACCACAGAAATGAATTCTCATCATCTGTAAACGCAACCCAATCAATAAACGCCGATTCGATTTGTTTTACCAAAAATATGAGGAAGAATATAAATCGGCCAAAACCGATGGAAAAAAATGTTTTTTTATATTTTTTTGGATTTGTATTTTAGCAAAAAGTAAGAAATTTGTTTTTTTTTGCAAAATTGTCGCTCTTCTTTTGTTTATAGCGGCGAACAGAAATGATGCAGAGGTGATCAAATACCACCAAAAGAAAGCTCTATTTGTGGGAAAAAAAGGATGCAAATTTAGTTTGCGTACAATGTCGTATGACCGCGCAATTGTTAGTTAAAGCGACGCAGTGCCGAATCGCAAAAAGTGCTCTGGTCCTAAAGTGGGAAATCCTTCCGGTGCTGAAGTGGTTAAGCAAACAAACGTTAGCCCAATTTCTTGTATAACGTGAAAGATGATGTTACGCTGAGTAAATAGATACCTAACATGTCACGCTTTAAAATTGCACACACTCGTGGAACTTTGGTACTTAAAAATCTTCATAGGCTACGCTTTAAAAAAATTTACAGGTTACCAGTTTAGAGCTACAGAGGAGATCTTGTGCTAGAATTATTGCTCTTGCTCTAACATTCATGGTGATACCTCATATATGTGATTTAAATGCCGTTTACATATGCGGGCACGATTTACATATGCATTTGCTTCTGCATGCAAGCACGAGGGGGTGAGGGTGCTTTACTTTTTTTTTTTATTATTATTTTTTATTTTATTTTTACTATTTCCCTTAATTTTTTTTTTATCACTTATATTCCTATCACAAGGAATGACAGGTCCTTTTTACAGAGAGATCTGGGGTCTATAAGTCCCCAGATCTCTCTTTTACGTTGTAAGGCCTGAGATTAAAAACAAAAATCAATCTCAGGCTTCCCAGCAAAAAATGGCAGTGTTTACATCTGCCAGCACTGACCTCATGACGTTGCTTCCGGCCTCCGAGGGTCATAGAGATGGCCAGGAACCGTCTGGTCCACGGGCAGCTCTATGCTAAACCGCCCCCTCCGGCGGATTCATTCTTCGGCTCCCTGATAGCACAGGCAAGCTGGGAAAAGCACCATCCCCTCCCGCCACCTGTAAAAGCAATCAAGCGGCTAAATGGCCTCTTGATGGCTTTTACTTTGCAGGGAATCACCTACTGAAATAAAAGATATTAGAATGAGGCCTGTAACTGCAGGCCTCATTCAGATATCTACACTTAAAGTCCAGGACGTCACATGACGTCCTTGGGCAGGAAGTGGTTAAAGGGGTGCATGCTGGTTCTGGCGTATTCAAAAGAACCTAGGACTGTACAGAACTATGGGGTATGAAGTAACACTACTATGAAGAGTTAACTCGGCAAGACAAGAAGAGGAATGTAGATGCAATGGGTAACCAAATCAAGGAACAAGCTACAAGCAACTAGTCATTAAGCATGGTACCTGGTAAGGTGACAGCTCCTCCGGTAGTGAGGGGGCAGTGTTCTGGCTCCCTCCCTAGCGGTCAGTATCCAAAAGCAACCATATCCGAACCTGTGTTGCGGAGATCTATGGCCCAGTCATGAGGTATGGGAAGAAAAGAGTTAAGTGAGAGCATGCATGAGGTCTGCGCTATGTGCTCGGCAGGATCCCATTCCGTTATTGGGAATGAGGTAACAGAGGTACTGGTGGAGAGGGTGCAGGCTCAGCATGTCCCTCCTAATGCAACATACAAGTTACAGTGTAATGACATGGGACAAGTCGCTTTTCAGAGGCTGCACTCTGCACTTTATTTCTGCACAAAGTGAAAGTTCATCTCTAAATCGGGAACTGCATGAATGTTAGATTTTTCACATGATCGCAGTCTCCACCTGGTCCCGGTCATTGATGAGCATGCTTCATGTGAGAGATCCCCCACAAGCACAGGCCCAGATGACCTTGCCAACCCACTTGGCGTAGTCGGAAAAGGGACCTGCCAACAACAACCGTGTATTTCAGCCTGTCATAGATTTTGACAGGCTGTTAGCAGTGGGGTTGGGAGCTACACCTGTGCCTTCTAGGCATCCAAAAACAAAGGGATTTTACACACATGGGCCAAAAAGCCTGTGTGCATGAGGCTTTTAGTAGAAAAACCTGTCCCCTGTCTGCTATAGAGAAGTACCCCTTGCTCTGAGTCAGAACTAGAGCTCCAATCACTAGGGAGCATGATTAAAATTTGTGTATTTTTGTAATGAAGGGCTACAAAAATCAACAAAATTTATGAAAATTATGAACTTTAAAAAAAAGAGATAATGGAAGATGAAGAATGAGTTTAAAAATGTATATTATAGTTACTAAGGGGGTCTACTTACAAAAAAAAATTGTTGCATGAATGTGAGAATGTGACAAGCATTTGCTCATCCTTGACGAAGTCTGAGTGTATTTTGCTTAGTAGAGTGATTTGTTATGATCATCAGCTCCATCTAGTGGCCATAATGCAGTATTTTTTCTGATTTAAGTATTTCAAGAAAAATTACCACATCATGGCCACTAGATGAAGCTGAAAATCATAAGAAATCACTATATTAAGCAAAATACAGTCAGAATATGTCAAGGGTGGGCTAATTCTTGCCACACTGGTCCAAAGATTTTTTTTATAAATTAAACCCCTTAGAGCTAATTACTGGTTGTAGGTTCGCTGGAACTAGCATTTAAACCTTGTACACACGGGACGACTATCGTACTTACGATCGTCTCAATTCGTATGTTGCATAATGTAACTTGCATACTGACTGCACTACACAATCGTACGACCACAGAAAGAACGTTCAGGTGCATGTAATTAGCATCCGGCAGTTTCTGACTTCGGAGCATGCGTGTTTTGCACAATACAACTTGTTGTACCAACTGCTCTGTGCACACGATACAACGGTCATATGACCGCTTGTTGGTATGACCAAGTTTTCTAGTCTGCTCATACAACTCCCCTTGTATGACCGTCGTATGTCGGCTGTTCGCGCATACGAACGATCGATTTCGCATACAGCGGTCGTTCATACGACCTGTTGTATATGATCGTCGTCCCGTGTGTACGAGGCTTAAGTGCATGGCTGTTAACACAGTATCAACATAGCCTAAAGCCTCGTACACACGGGACGACGATCGTATACAACAGGTCGTACGAACGACTGTTGTATGCGAAATTGATCGTTCGTACACGCGATTACACGCGACGGTCGTATAAGGGAGTTGTATGAGCAAACTAGAAAACTTGGTCGTACTAACAAGTGGTCATACGACCGTTGTATCGTGTGTACAGAGCAGTTGGTACAACAAGTTGTATTGTGCAAAGCACGCATGCTCCGAAGTCAGGAACGGCCGGATGCTAATTACATGCACGCGAACGTTCTTGCTGTGGTCGTACGATAGTGTAGTGCAGTCAGTATGCAAGTTACATTATCCAACATACGATTTGAGATGATTGTAAGTACGATCTTCGTCCCGTGTGTACGAGGCTTTAGGCAATGAAAAATTCTCGTGCGAGAAAGACACCAGCTTTCTATATGAATTATGGAGTAAGTCTTTGTCAACAATGTAATCTGTTAAAACAACTGACCCACCGAAAATATGTTGATTACAGAATATTATGCTGTTGGGAACTGATTTTTAACTTTCAGTGCTGGGATGCCTGGAGTCTGTAAGTAACAAGTTTACTGCCAAATGCTCCAGACCGGAGCTCCTTTAATTTCTGATGCCAGCATCTTTCAGTTTAATGTGTTATTCTTTACTGAATAATGTTTAATAATCTGCTGCATGCTGGGATAATAAACCGTGCAATGTATCACTGCAGCTTCCAGCTACTTGGCAATAAAAAAAACTTTTTTTCCCTATAGTGTACTCAGAATTATAAGAGCAAGTTAAGTTTCCTTACCAATACCATATTTTGTTCTGTAGTAGTTCTTTGTAAATTCATCACAATCACATAGAATTATCATGCGTCCCCAAGCACTGATTGCAGCCCCTATTGTCAGATCACAGTCTTTGTAAAACTCCTGGTGCACGGCCCCGGTCTGTAAAATGAATGTTGGTATTTTATGACCTGTAATCAATGAACACTCAAAGACAAACCATCAGATTCAATTGCAAGTCACAAAGCATAAATGTGTTTTTTCCTGCATGTAAACACTTTGCAGTGGTTTAGGAATAAAAAAAGATTTCCCATCTTTTGCTCAAACCATAATAAATACTTTTTTACATTTGAAATTCTCAAATATTTGCCTTATAAAACCTTTTCTAGCATGCTACATCTAAAGAATATATTAGCTTACACTTGGCAAATTTGCTAATTCTTACAATGAATATCTTCACATTCAGTAATAATTATACAACCAAATATAGAAAATTCCTGAATTTTATAATGTCTTAAAATACTGTATTTAAGCTTAGAATTAGGACTTGTTACATTTCCTATTTAAATGACATCACAGACAAATATTCCATAAAATACTTAAATTCATACTTTAAGATTATCCAGAATAAAGCGACCTCCATGCCCCATTGGGCCAAAAACGTTGAGGACAGTGCGTGTAGTGATCTCACCGGGGTTATACATTTTTGTTGGTGCATTCTGTAAAGCAATGTTGATAGACATGGTTAATGCTGCATTAAATCCTTTTTCATACCTACATACCTTTCCACGATCTTTGTCTGCATGGAATGAACATTTAAAAAGCACAGTGTAGTTTTAAATATCAGCTTCTATGCCAAGGTCAGTTAAAAATGACTGTGTGCTGCAGTTTTGACGAGATGCGCAAAAATGTACTAAATGAAAAGGAGTACAGTATATTACAAAGCGAGGCAAGACAAAAGAATCTTACTAAAGGTGATGTTACACACAAAATTGATACAGTTAGACTTGCCCCAAATGGCCCAATAAAATGGAATAATGCTCCTGGTTATGGGTATCGCTTGCTGTACCAGAATAGATGAGATATATGGATATCATAGTATTATATTAGGTATACATTATATATGTAGGTATATACACAGTATATACTGTATATATACAATATCTAACAAAGTGAGTACACCCCTCACATTTTTGTAAATATTTTATCATATCTTTTTATGTGACAACAAAGAAGAAATTACACTTTTCTGCAATGTAAAGTAATGAGTGTAGAGCTTGTATAACAGTGTAAATTTGCTGTTCCCTCAAAATAACTCAACACACAGCCATTAATGTCTAAACTGCTGGCAACAAAAGTGAGTACACCCCTAAGTGAAAATGTTCAAATTGGGCCCAAAGTGTCAATATTTTGTGTGGCCACCATTATTTTCCAGCACTGCCTTAACCCTCTTGGCATAGTTCACCAGAGCTTCACAGGTTGCCACCGGAGTCCTTCACGGAGCTTATGGATGTAAGAGACCTTGAACTCCTCCATCTTCCTTTTGAGGATGCCCCACAGATGCTCAATAGGGTTTAGGTCTGGAGAATAGTGTTGAGCGAACCCGGACTGTAACGTTCGGGTCCGTACCGAACTTTAGGGTGTCCGTGGCACGGACCCGGACCCGGACATTTCAAAAATCGTTCGGGTTCGGTCCGGGGTTCTGCTATTTTACTCCACGTGTTGAGAAGCTGCAGGGCAGCCAATCAACAAGCGTTTCACTGGTTTGCCCTTAGAAGCCATCACAGCCATGCCTACTAATGGCATGGCTGTGATTGGCCGGTGCATCATGTGACCCAGCCTCTTTATAAGCTGGAGTCACAGTGCTGCAGTCACATGCTCCTTGGGTTAGTGTAGGGAGAGGTAGCTGACTGCGTGAGGGACAGATTTGAGACATTTTAAGACCTGATCCTGCATCCTGAGATAGATTACTTTACTACTGCTGTCTGTGCTGTTGCTCTGAGGACAGATAGTTTAGAGATTAAAGACGATAGACAGGAGTCTCGTTGTCGTGTCTGTCGTCATCATTTC
>BLSH010386158.1:186107-211489 GCA_018402905.1 Glandirana rugosa | reverse complement strand
TCCAACATTATCTATAAACACTCCGGTTGGAATTATTCCTTATACTTTATACGTTAAAGGGGTTGTGACGGCCGTGACCCCTCGATATCAAGTAACTCCCTTGGTACTTACGGTTGTACATGACACTGTATAACTTCGTCTCGTATTAGGGGAGGGAAACCTCTAACCCTGCGTCCCGTCATAAGGTCGTACTATTACTGGGGTTTGTGTGGAGGTTCTGTTGGTGACGACGGAACGATTTCTTCGACTCCCAATTCAACTACCTGACCGGTTTGTACAGAGGTCATCTCAACTCGCTTGGAGACCTTCAAGCCCAAGACGACCAGGCAGGCTTGAAGCCCTGTTACATCGTTGTCCGTGCGATCGTTCGGGTTCCGTCCGGACCCGGACCCGGACATTGTCCCGAAGTTCGGACGGACCAGCAGAACCCGAACTTCCAGAGGTTCGCTCAACTCTACTGGAGACATGTTTGGCCAGTCCATCAACTTAACCCTCAGCTTCTTTAGCAAGGCAGCAGTGGTTGTCTTGGAGGTGTGTTTGGGGTCATTATCATGCTGGAATACTGCCCTGCGTCCCAATCTCCAAAGGGAGGGGATTATGCTCTGCTTCAATATGTCACAGTACATGTTGGCATTCATGGTTCCCTCAATGAACTATAGCTCCCCAGTGCCGGCAGTGTTGGGGAAATTGCATATTTCATATTCCTTATTAAGGTTGGCCTCACAAATATCTATTACAACCTCTAATATCGTGGTTATGTTGGTTACCTTGCATGACTCATCTTATTGGCATGTGAACTGCCTATATGGACAAGCTAGCCCCCTCTCCTCGGGAATGTGAAGATCATATTGTTGCTTATCAGGGGTGTTGGCTGGGGGTGGTCTTTTTCCTTACACAAGTTCTATATTACGGAAGCCAAATCCTATAAGGTATTTGTCTCACCCAGAACAGCCATGATGCAAGTGTCTGGTCCTGATCCCCTGTGCCATGTTAGGGACCCATGGTGGGAAACAAGCACCTTTAGTTAAGTATTCTTGATATTTTCTTTATCTTTATCTGTCATTACTTTTAATAAATGTTATACTTTTAAGTACTTGTGTGATCTCTCTTTGTGCATATTGAACACAACCCCAAAAACGTGACAATAGATTTGGTACCAGGAGTGGTGTGTTTGATTTGTGCAAATACGAGATACAAAAATGATTCAGAATTGTGCTAGACTGTTTTGCTAGGTGTAATGTGGTGTTATTGTATTGTGAGCCATAGTACATTCAGAAAGCGTAGGAAATGTTTTAGATACAGGATCTCACAAAAGTGAGTACACCCCTCACATTTTTGTAAATATTATATTCTATCTTTTCATGTGACAACACTGAAGGAATGACACTTTGCTACAATGTAAAGTATTGAGTGTACAGCTTGTATAACAGTGTAAATTTGCTGCCCCCTCAAAATAACTCAACGCACAGCCATTAATGTCTAAATCACTGGTAACAAAAGTGAGTACACCCCTAAGTGAAAATGTTCAAATTGGACCCAATTAGCCATTTTCCCTCCTCTGTGTCATGTGACTTGTTAGTGTTACAAGGTCCCAGGTGTGAATGGGGAGCAGGTGTGTTAAATTTGGTGTTATCGCTCTCACTCTCTCATACTGGTCACTGGAAGTTCAACATTGCACCTCATGGCAAAGAACTCTCTGAGGATCTGAAAAAAAGAATTTTTGCTCTACATAAAGATGGCCTAGGTTATAAGAAGATTGCCAATACCCTGAAACTGAGCTTCTGCACGGTGGCCAAGACCATACAGCAGTTTAACAGGTCATGGTCAACCAAAGAAGTTAAATGCACGTGCTCAGCGTCATATCCAGAGGTTGTCTTTGGGAAATAGGCGTATGAGTGATGCCAGCATTGCTGCAGAGGTTGAAGGGGTGGGGGGTCAGCCTGTCAGTGTTCAGACCATACGCAGCACACTGCATCAAATTGGTCAGCATGGCTGTCATCCCAGAAGGAAGCCTCTTCTAAAGATGGTGCACAAGAAAGTCCGCAAATAGTTTGCTGAAGACAAGCAGACTACATGGATTACTGGAACCATGTACTGTGGTCTGATGAGACCAAGATAAACGTATTTGGTTCAGATGGTGTCAAGCGTGTGTGGCAGCAACCAAGTGAGGAGTACAAAGACAAGTGTGTCTTGCCTACACTCAAGCATGGTGGTGGGAGTATTATGGCCTGGGGCTGCATGAGTGCTGCCTGCACTGGGGAGCTACAATTCATTGAGGGAACCATAAATGCCAACATGTACTGTGACATAATGAAGCAGAGCATGATCCCCTCCCTTCGGAGACTGGGCCGCAGGGCAGTATTCCAACATGATAATGACCCCAAAAACACCTCCAAGATGACCACTGCCTTGCTAAAGAAGCTGAGGGTAAAGGTGATGGACTGGCCAAGCATGTCTCCAGACCTAAACCCTACTGAGCATCTGTGGGGCATCCTCAAACGGAAGGTGGAGGAACGCAAGGCCTTTAACATCCACAAGCTCCATGATGTTGCCATGGAGGAGTGGAAGAGGACTCCAGTGGCAACCTGTGAAGCTCCGGTGAACTCCATTCCCAAGAGGGTTAAGGCAGTGCTTGGAAATAATGGTGGCCACAGAAAATATTGACACTTTGGGCCCAATTTGGAAATTTTTACTTAGGGATGTACTCACTTTTGTTGCCAGCGGTTTAGACATTAATGGCTGTTGGTGTGTTGAGTTATTGTGAGGGAAAAGCACATTTACACTGTTATACAAGTTGTACACTCACTACTTAACATTGTAGCAAAGTGTAATTTCTTCAGTGTTGTCACATGAAAAGATATAATAAAAAATGTACAAAAATGTGAGGGGTGTACTCACTTTTGTGAGATACTATACTTAGCTGGCTTATTTGAGGTGCCTTTAGGTGATTGTTTTGGTGCCCACAACTGGACACCAGCTTGCGATTTTGTTTTTCTTTGATAAATTGGGTGAGAGACTGATATACAAATGAAACTGTCGTATCTTCAGGAAGCCTCAATTTACAAGAGTAAACAGCATTGGTCTCTGGATTGTAGACGTTTCAGAGCAATGAGACTTGTTTGAATATTGAAAACGATGAGCTGACCACTCTTATTGATTGTTATATGTTTGCATATGTGCATATGTGCTGAATGCATATTGTGTTGTCTGTGTGAAATGATAATGTTACTCGAATTAAGATAGAAAGGTAATGCTTAGTATGAGTTGTAAAATAAGTTTTGTTACTTATGTTTGTGCGTTTATGTGAGTTTAACATTGGAAGAGTTAAGTAATGAAACTGAAACAAAAGTTCTGTAAAGTTGTAAATGAGAAAAGTGAGAAATACAGAAGGGTATTGTAGGTACTGACAAAATTACATATGAGAAAGATCTTTGTAAGTTTAACTGAGAAATCATTTCTAGCAGAAATGGCTGCAGTCTGTATGTCTGTGTCTTTCCAGATTCCTCCCCCCTCTCTCTTTACATGTGTGTGTTTGTACAAAGAGAGGAGAGAGAAAGAGACAGACTGCAGCATCCCCCTTCCTCCTAGTATAATATGTGATGCTCAAATGTGGGTGATATGTAAGACCAAGGGAAATGTTTAATTATGTTACAGAAATACAATCCTAGTTGAAATGGTTAGTTTTTTGTTTTGTAACTCTAGGATTCAGTTTTAACAAAGAAAGAAAAGGCTGATTGTAGCCGACACCCTTTAAGTTCCTAAAAGCAGCGAGGATTATTATAATTATTTAAATGTTTAGTTCTCCATTCCAGCCCTCTGGGTGTGGAAAGGGAGAAGGCTCCACCCACTGATAAAAACCTAGTTGTACCCTTTTGTGTCAGTCAATTGAACAAAATAGCTGATTAGACAAGTTCAGTATAACATGTTAAATGTATGAGCAAGCAAAGAGTAACAGTATACAATAGGACAATAGTGAATGATCACTGGAGATGTATGTCTATGTATTGTCCTGACTGGTGATTGTAATGATGTGTGATACTTTAGAATACAACACTAGTGATTGTTTTATACGTTTTTCTGTTAATACAGAAGGAACCAGATCTGTTCTTAGACGTTTCCAAGATTTGTATAAGGTTGAACAAGAGGTTGAAATAGGAGAAACCAATATGGATTTGGTGATGTATAACGTTTGTGCACAATGTGATAAACACACTATAAATGTTATTGTGAATGTCATTTTAACTATGGTGAATTATTGACTACTTTTGATTGACGTCCTTTAATGAAAATCCACTTGGTGATAATCAATTAATTAATGTGTAAACAGGTAAAATTCCGCGCTCACTAAAAAAACAATCTAAAGGAAACTAATGATAAAATTGCAAGAATTGAATATTTAAAACGGCAGCACGCACAAAACAATAGATCTATATTGTCCCAAAAGTGTAATGTATAAATATATGCAGCGCCTATGGTATTTGAAAATGTCTTTCAATAAGAGAAGATGATTCACTCAAGAGAGAAAAAATTGCACATAAACTTTTCTTCAGCCGTGATTAAGACAATGGATGTAAGCTTACCAGAACCTGGTAGGTCAAGCGCGGGTGTTTTAAATCCAAACTTGGCTCCTGGTCGTCTGGTCCACTGGAAATGAAAAGAAGTCGTCTGGGGGACCTCCTGGTGGTTCCTGGGGAGATGATCCTCTGTACTCCTGGTCCACTCCTCCTATGGGGAAGGTAACAGGACTCTGGGGACCTCCTAGTAACTCCAGAGGGATGGTCCTCTGCACCGAAGTTCAACTCCTCCTGAAGGGGGTATCTCTTGTCCTTGGCACACGCAGATGGAAAGGAAAAGTGACTCCAACTCCTCACGCTCTCTCATCCAGGGAGAATCCGATACTCCAGCAGGGTGTATTCAGGTGAAGAGAGAAAAGACCCAAAATCGTGTGATACCGTTTAATAATTTATTGCAGAAATACTAGATTAAAAATACTCACATATTAGGAATAAATCAGAGGCGTTTCGGCTCAATTGGCCGAAATACCCCAGATGACGGCCAATTGAGCCGAAACGCGTCAGTTTTTTCCCCATTTCCTGCCATTTTCTATGAGCTCTGATTTATTCCTAATATGTGAGTATTTTTAATCTAGTATTTCTGCAATAAATTGGAGTTGGAGTCACTTTTCCTTTCCATCTGCGTGTGCCAAGGACAAGAGATACCCCCTTCAGGAGAAGTTGAACTTCGGTGCAGAGGACCATCCCTCTGGAGTTACTAGGAGGTCCCCAGAGTCCTGTTACCTTCCCCATAGGAGGAGTGGACCAGGAGTACAGAGGATCATCTCCCCAGGAACCACCAGGAGGTCCCCCAGACGACTTCTTTTCATTTCCAGTGGACCAGACGACCAGGAGCCAAGTTTGGATTTAAAACACCCGTGCTTGACCTACCAGGTTCTGGTAAGCTTACATCCATTGTCTTAATCACGGCTGAAGAAAAGTTTATGTGCAATTTTTTCTCTCTTGAGTGAATCATCTTCTCTTATTGAAAGACATTTTCAAATACCATAGGCGCTGCATATATTTATACATTACAATTAATTAATGTGCTCATTTAATATGGGTAGAAAAGAGTGCACTCTCATTAAACAACATGGCCATGGTGTTTTGTCTGGAAAGTGTTTTGAATGTGTGGTTCGTACTAACCATTTGTTTATTTTTAGGTGGGAAATTTAATGAAAACCCACTGAGACCTTTCATTTTGTTTAGTTCCTAGATAGTGCTAAACAGCATCAATCCACCAGTCTGATATGGTTTGATGTCCAAGAACTAAAGATGAAGATTACAGCATACATTGACAACTTGCGTCGTCTTAATTGTTGATATAACAGGCAAAAAATTTGTGTGAACATTTGAACACCGTTAAAGTCTATGGGACCCGAACATGAAAAATCAAAAGTGCTCATTTTAAAGGCTAATATGCAAGTTATTGCTCTAAAAAGTGTATGGGGACCCGGATCCTGCCCTAGGGGACATGCATCAATGCAAAAAAAAGTTTTTAAATTGATTGTTTTTTCAGGAGCAGTGATTTTAATAATGCTTAAAGTGAAACAATAAAAATGAAATACTCCTTTAAATAATGTGCCTGGGGGTCCCTTAGTCTGCCTGTAAAAGGGCACACGTCTGTGATGTTTAGAACATAGCCAGAGCAAAATTACATTTGTGAAGAAAAAATTGTTATTTATTATCGCGGCTGTAATGTATTGCTGGCAATATACATAAAGATCACTGAAAAAATTTGCGTGGGGGCCCTTCAAGTCTGGTTTGGATTTTAAGTTGAACCCTGTGCCAAAATGTAAAAAAAAAAAATTGACGTGGGGTCCCCCCTAAAATCCAAACCAGACCCTTATCCGAGCATGCAACCTGACCAGCCAGGATAGCGGGGGACGAGCGAGCGCCCCCCTCCTGAATTGTACCAGGCTACATGCCCTCAACATGGGGAGTATGGGTGCTCTGCCCCCCTGCCACAAAGCACCTTGTCCCCATTTTGATGGGGACAAGAGCCTCTTCCCCACAACCCTGGGCTGTGGTTGTGGGGGTGTGCGGGTGGAGGGCTTATCAGAATCTGGAAGCCCCCTTTAATAAGGGGGCCCACAGATCCCGACCCCCCCATGTTAATTAGTTTCGGGTACATCGTGCCCCTACTACTTCACCAAAAGTGTCAAAAAAGAAAAAAAAACACAGGAAGCAATTAGGGGCAAGTTCTTTATTAAAAAATGTAAAAAAAAACGAATAGCTCCTCCTCCTTGGGAGGGCTCCCGCCGACTGAGCTCTCTTTGTTTTGACGTTTTATTTATAGTGAAGGGTGGGGCCACCCAGTGATGTAATTGAGTGACCCGCCCCTCTGACGTCACATGACGTCAGAAGGAGGCGGGGTCACCTGTACATCAGACGGTGGCCCCACCCTGCACTATAAATAAAACGTCAGAACAAAGCCAGCGTGCAATGCATTATGGGCTGCACCCTGGTGGCGAAGTCGCTGCGAACGCCCCATAATGTTCTAAATTCGACGAAAGGGTGAACGCCCGATTTTCAAGTTGAACTTACGTTCGACTCGAACTGCGGACCCATCCCTACTTGACACCATCTGAACCAAACAAGTTTATCTTGGTCTCATCAGACCACAGGACAGGGTTCCAGTAATCCATGTCCTTAGTCTGCTTGTCTACAGCAAACTGTTTGCAGGCTTTCTTGTGCATCATCTTTAGAAGAGGCTTCCTTCTGGGATGACAGCCATGCAAAGCAATTTGATGCAGTGTGCGGCGTATGGTCTGAGCACTGACAGGGGGACCCCCTACCCCTTCAACCTCTGCAGCAATGCTGGCAGCACTCATATGCCTATTTCCCAAAGACAACCTCTGGATATGACGATGAGCATGTGCACTCAACTTCTTTGGTCAACCATGGCAAGGCCTATGGAACCTGTCCTGTTAAACCGCTGTATTGTCTTGGCCACCGTGCTGCAGCTCAGTTTCAGGGTCTTGGCAATCTTCTTATAGCCTAGGCCATCTTTATGTAGAGCAGCAATTCTTTTTTTTCAGATCCTCAGAGTTATTTGCCATGAGGTGCCATGTTGAGCTTCCAGTGACCAGTATGAGAGAGTGAGAGCGATAACACCAAATTTAACACACAAGCTCCCCATTCCCACCTGAGACCTTGTAACACTAACGAGTCACATGACACCGGAGAGGGAAAATGTCTAATTGGGCCCAATTTGGACATTTTCACTTAGGGGTGTACTCACTTCTGTTGCCAGCGGTTTAGGCATTAATGGCTGTGTGTTGAGTTATTTTGAGGGAACAGCAAATTTACACTGTTATGCAAGCTGTACACTCACTACTTTACATTGTAGCAAAGTGTCATTTCTTCAGTGTTGTCACATGAAAAGGTATAATAAACTATTTACAAAAATGTGAGGGGTGTACTCACTTTTGTGAGATACTGCATATACTAGAGGACAGATGTCTTGGGCAATTGGATATATCCAAACTTTTTTGGAAAACCTTCCCTTTAGAGCAGGCCTAATCTTTTTTTTCTGCCATGGTTCCAGGTTAATGACTGTGAAAAATACAAAGCTAGTGTGGTGACCAAGCAACTAGTATTTTCAGAAAAATGTCAAGAAGCCCCATATTTCTCCCAGGGATGTTTTTTTTCCCCTAATCTATTAGAATCCTTTACACCAATATGAGTATTTTGCTCTGGAAACGACTGCAGCTCCCTCCTCATTGAATTACCTTTACATACACTATCCCCCCTTCAGTCCAAAATGAATGCTACTGCAAGACTCATCCACCTCACCAACCATTCAGTGTCCTCCATCCCTCTCTGCCAATCCCTCCACTGGCTTCCACTCAACCAACGAATAAAATTCAAAGTACTAACAATAATTTACAAAGCCATCAACAACTCTGCTCCCAGCTACATCTCTAACCTAGACTCAAAATACCAACCAAGCCGCTCTCTTTGGTTCTCCCAAGACCTCCTGCTCTAGCTCCCTTGTCATCTCCTCCCATACTCGCCTCCAGGATTTCTCCAGAGCTTCTCCCATCCTTTGAAACTCCCTACCCCAATCTGTCCGACTGTCCCCTAATCTATCCATCTTTAGATGATTCCTGAAAACCATTCTCTTTAACCACTTCAATACAATGCACTTTCCCCCCTTCCTGCCCAGACCAATTTTCAGCTTTCAACACTGTCACATTTTGAATGACAATTGCGCGGTCATGCTACACTGTACCAAAATGAAATTTTTATCTTTTTTTTCCCACAAATAGAGCTTTTTTTTACTGGTATTTGATCGCCTCTACGGTTTTTATTTTTGCACTGCAAATAAAAAAAGACCAAAATTTTGGGAAAAAAAAAGTTTTTCTTTGTTTCTGCCACAAAACATTGTAAATAAGTAAGTTTTCTCCTTCACTGATGGGCACTGATGAGGCTTCACTGATGGGCACTGATGAGGCAGTACTGATTAGCACTGATGAGTGGGCACTGATGAGGTGGCTCTTATATGGACAACTGATGGGCACTGATAGGCAGCACTGATAAGCAGCACTGATGGGCACCGATATGCAGCACTGATGGGCACTGATATGCGGCACTGATGGGCACTGATAGGTGGCACTGATAGGGAGGCATCGGTAGGCATCACAGATGGGTACAGTGCCATCCCTATAGTACACTGTATGCCTTACCTGGTGGTCCCTGGGTGGGCTCCCTGGTGGTCCTGGGTGGCGATCCTCGGGGGGGCTGCACTGATAAACAATCGGCGCAGACCCCCCCTGTCAGAAAAGCTGCAGATCGGCTCTCCTCTAATCACGTCTGCAGATGTGAGTGGAGGAAAAGCCGATACATGGCCCTTCCTATTTACACTGAGATCAGCTGTGATTGGTCACGGCTGATCATGTTGTAAAGAGTTTCCGATGGAGGCTCTTTACTGAGATCGGTAATGTGGTGTGTAAGAGTGACACACCACACCACTGATCACCGTGCTGCACGCCCCCAAGGGCACACGTTTGGAGGTTATCCTGCCGGACGTCATATGACGTCCAATCAGGATAACTGAACCAGTTAAGTCGGGAAGGCGGGAAGAGGTTAAAGAAGCATATCCTGCTTCTAACTAATACACTGTTTTACTTTCTCCATCAGCTCATTCCCCACAGCTATTACCTTTTGTATCCTTTGACCCTCCCTCTTAGATTATAAGCTCTAACGAGCAGGGCCCTCTGAGTCCTCTTGTACCAAATTGTAATGTAACTGTAATTTCTGCCTTCATTTCGTTAAGCGCTGCGTAAACTATTGGCGCTATATAAATACTGTATAATAATAACAGGTGTAAAGAGCTCACCAATAATAACTAGCAGACCCCCAGGTTTGAAAGTTCTGAGTAACAACTCTTATACATGCATGTGTATCTCTACAGCGATCAAGAAATGCCATAATGGAGCTAAATGACTTCGTATAATATACATAAGTATGTTTGAAATAGTGAGTGACATTATGGGGTTGATTTACTAAAGCTGGAGAGTGCAAAATCTGGTGCAGCTCTGCAAAGAAACCAATCAGCTTTCAGGTTTTATTATCAAAGCTTAATTGAACAAGGTGAAGTTAGAAGCTGATTGGCTGCCATGCACAGCTGCACCAGATTTTGCACTCTCCAGTTTTAGTAAATCAACCCCTATATATCTGCAGATTAAGCAGCAAAGAAAGCTTAAATCCCTATACAATTTTAACCAGTATGTCACAGCAATAACAGAAATCTGTACTATACCGTACGCCCTCACAGGGATGTGTTTACCCACATGTTCCATGCACCTTCTGTAAGCAATGCCATTGATGTCAATTGGTACACAGCCACAATTGGGACATAGTTGGGGATGCGCACATGCACCAGTACCCACACGAATGTCATACTGGGACACAGTGGCTATGTTTGTGCAGCCACTGTCTCCCAACTGATATAAAAGAGACATGCCTGCACAGAACACCTGTGCATCCCCATGCAGATAAACATGTCCCTACATGGGCGTACAGTATAGTATGCTGTATAGTGTAGTGAACAAAGCCTAAGCACTGTAATATATTACATTTGTGTTATTGAGTTAGCATACAGTTAAGCCTTTTATGCCATTGTTCACCTTGGGAAGTTTTCCTCGGTGGAGAAAGACTGGAACAGAATCTCGGCCAGAATTTGGTGGTATGACTTCTATGATTTCAATAGTGTCATCAGCAAGGAAATAATGTAATATAAGCTCTCTCTTGTCTCCAAAAGGGGACGGAGTGTCATCCCATAGGCAGTAAAATCTCAAAACATGCCTGTCATGTTCCAGGAACTGTCCCAGTGTATCTATGCGCTCGTAAGGACGCAGAGGCTTCATATTATCTTCCATCTACAAACAATTGAAGAAAATATAAACATTAACAGTTAATGAGAACATATTTTTTGGTAGGAACAATTAATGGATTTTATTCAAAATTCAAACTTTTTAACTTGCAATCTGGGGCAAATTATTTTTTTCTCCACCATAAAAAAAAAAAAGAAAAGAATAAACTGTGTTGGGCTACCTAAACGTTTCAACTGACCTTCAGACATCCCTGGTCCAATGAATTCTCTAACTAGGGAATCAACAAGATAGGGAAAGATACAAGATTTTGGAGACTTATACAGATAACTTGCTTAGTAGGTAATTACTTGGAAGGGAAGGCTCTGGCTATGCAAGCCATAGGGGATAGGGATGGTGGGGTTTTCAGATACAGCCTAGATCCTGCACCACAGATTGTCCGTCATTTACAGCAAATTTTCCACTTTTAGAAGTCCAATATCCCTGTCCCCCTTTCCTTCTCAGATGTCCCTCTTTTTCTACTGATGTTTAAAACTGTAGTATTTATTATTATTTATCTAACAAAAGGGATTCATATTCTAAACCTTTCAATAAACTTCTAAATGTTTGCATTTTGTTTCTTTAACCAGTACAGATCCGTGCTATAGCCAAAAGACAGCTACAGCGCGGATCTGAATTGCCGGGGGGACGTCCACCCCTTTACGTGGTACCCGTGTGCACTCACAGCCGGCGGCGGCGCACTCTCGCATCCACCGCACGCTGCGTGGGCCTGCCCACGGGTCAGGCAGACTCTATGTCCACCGGAGGCCTGCGATCCCCTGCTAGAGTGGCAGAATGGGGAACCGCCGATGTAAACACTGCGGTTCTCCGTTCTGTGAAGGGGGACATAACAGATCTACTGATCCCTGTGATCGGGATCAGTTAGATCTGTTATGTCCCTGCCAGCCCCGCCCCGCCCCCACACAGTTAGAACACAATGAGGGAACACAGTTAACCCCTTCACTGCCCCCTAAGTGTTAACCCCTTCACTGCCAATGACATTTATACAGTAATCAGTGGCTATTTAAATTTCTGATCGCTGTATAAATGTCATTGGTCCCAAAAAAGTGTCAAAAATGTCTGCTGCAATATCGCAGTGCCGATAAAAATCACAGATCGCCGCCATTACTACTAAAAAATAAAAAAAAACAATTAAAAGGCCATAAATCTATTCCCATGGTTTGTAGACGCAATAACTTTTGCGCAAACCAATCAATATACGCCGATTGTGATTTTTTTTTACCAAAAATATGTAGAAGAATTTATATCAGCCTAAACTGATGAATAATTTTTTTAAATTTTTTTTTAATATTTATTACAGCAAAAAGTAAAAAATATTGTTCTTTTTTCAAAATCGTCTCTTTTGTTTGTTTATAGCGCAAAAAATAAAAACCGCAGAGGTGATCAAATACCACCAAAAGAAAGCTCTATTTGTGGGAAAAAAATGATAAAATTTTGTTTGGGTACAACGTTGCATGACCGCGCAATTGTCATTCAAAATGTGACAGCGCCGAAAGCCAAAAATTGGTCTGGGCAGGAGGGGGGTTTAAGTGCCAAGTAAGCAAGTGGTTAAAAAAGCCAGTATAAAATGTAATATTTGTTAAAAAAAAAAAAGCAGAACTAAACAAAGCATTTGCTTGTGCTCTCTACCAAACCGGCAAGCCGACAATTGCCTGGTGTCATAGAGGATTACATGTGCAGCATCATGGCAACTGCAGATCTAACAGAAGATAAGATGGCAGCTTCCTTGGCTGTAAAAAGATAAGATGGTTTAGTTCCGCTTTAAACATGTTTGTTTTGTGTGTATTAACTCTGTGTGATAAATGTGGGTGTGTCAGAAGCGTGTGCTTTGCCTACATACCTCGTCCCTCTTTCTCACCCTGTAAAGTTTGGAGGTAGGACCTAGATATACTTTAAGGTTTTCAAAGTTAACTAAAGGCAAAACTTTTTTTTTCCATTATTGATAAAGTAAAGGAGGGTTATTGTTAAGTCGTTTAGTCGTGTCTGACTCTTCGTGACCTCATGTGCCATAGCGTACTAGGGTTTTCTGTCCTACACTGCCTCCCGGAGCTTGCTTAACTTCATAGTCATTGTTTCGATGATGTTGTCTATCCATCTTGTTTTTGTCGTTCTCTATTTTCTTCCATGTTTCCCAGCATCAGTTCTTTTCCAATGAGTCCTCTTTTCGCATTAGGTGGCCAAGGTATTTGAGTTTCAGCTTCAGGATCTGTCCTTCCAGTGAATATTCAGGAATGATTTCCTTCAAGATTGACTGGTTTGAACGTCTTGCCGTCCAAGGGATTTTCAAAAGTCTTCTGCAACACCATAGTTCAAAGGCATCAATTCTTTGGCGTTCAGCCTTCCTTGTGGTCCAACTTTCACAGCCATAGGATACTACTGAGAATACATAGCTTTGACTATATGGCACATTGTCGGTAGGGTGATATCTCTTTGTTTTATAATGTTGTCTAGATTTGCCACTGCTTTCTTCCCAAGAAGCCAGCGTCTCTTAATTTCATGGTTACAGTCACCGTCTGCCGTGATCTTGGAGCCTAGAAAGATAAAATCTGTCACTGTTCCTATTTCTTCTCCTTCTCCAAGGAGTGATGGGGCCACTTGCCATGATCTTAGTTTTCATAATGTCAATTTCAGGCCAGCTTTTGCACTCTCCTCTTTCACCTTCATTAAGAGACTCTTTAGTTATATTTCTCCCAGCGATCTTAATTCCGGCTTGTAATTTGTCGATCCTGACATTTCGTATGATGCTCTCTGCATATAAGTTAAATAAGTAGGGTGGCAATATACAACCTTGCCGAACTCTTTTCTCAATTTTGAACCAGTCATTTGTTCCATGTCCTGTTCTAACTGTTGCTTCTTGACTTTCATACAGGTTTTTTTCATACAGGTTTTTCAGAAGACAGGTGAGGTGATCTGGTATTCCCATTTCTTTCAGTATTTACCACATCTTACTGTGTATACAAGTATACAGTAATAAAATATTTACAAAAATGTGAGGGATGTACTCACTTTTTTGAGATACTGTACATTCTTCTGGAACTCCCTTGCTTTCTCCATGATCCAGCGAATGTTGGCAATTTGATCCCTAGTTCCTCTGCCTCTTCGAAATCCAGCTTGTACTTTTAATAGCTTTCGGTTCATATGCTGTGGAAGCCTAGCTTGTAGAATTTTCAGCAAACCTTGCTAGCGTGTAACATAAGTGCAATCGTACGGTGGTTTGAACATTTTTTTGGCACTGCCCTTCTTTGGTATCGGAATGTAAATGGACCTCTTCCAGTCCTGTGGCCATCGTTGAGTTTCCCAAATTTGTTGGAAAATTGAGTGCAGCACTTTAACAGCATCATATTTTAGGATTTTAAGTAACTCAGCTGGAATACCATCACTTCTGCTAGGTTTGTTATTAGCAATGCTTTCTAAGGCCCACTTGACTTCACTCTCCATGATATCGGGTTCAAGGTCAGTGACTGCACCATCGTGGTTATATAGGACTTTCAGATCTTTCTTGTATAGTTCTGTGTATTCTTGCCATCTCTTCTTTATCTCTTCTGCTTCTGTCAGGCCCTTGCCATTTTTGTCTATTATCGTGTACATCTTTGCACAAAACTTTCCCTTGATATCTCCAATTTTCTTAAAAAAAAAGCTCTCTAGTCTTTCCCATCCTGTTGTTTTCCTTTTTGTCTCTTCTTGTTATCCCCTGCATTCAGTTGGGTATATTTTACCCTTTCTCCATTGCCTTTTGCCTTTCTTCTTTGTTCAGCTATTTGTATAGCCTCATCAGATAGCCACTTTGCTTTCTTGAATTTCTTCTTCTTTGTGATGGTTTTCATTGCTGCGTCTTGTACAATGTTACACACTTCCTTCCATAGTTCCTTAGGCACTCTGTCTATCAGATCGAATCCCTTAAATCTGTTCATCACCTCCACTGAGTATTCACAAGGGAACAGCTTTAGATCATATCTGAGATGTCTAGTGGTGTTTCCCACTTTCTTCAATTTAAACCTGAATTTTGTATTCACCATCCAGTGATGTCCATGTGTAGAGTCACCTTTTTGGTTGTTGGAAAAGAGTGTTTGTTATTACCAGTGTATTCTCTTGACTAAACTTGATTAGCCTGCTTCATTTTGTACTCCAAGGCCATATTTACCTGTTATACTGGATATGCTTTGACTTCCTACTTTAGCATTCCAATCTCCCATTATGAGAAGGATAACTTTTTTTGTAGTTAGTTCTAAAAGGTGTTGTAGAGCTTCATAAAAGCAGTCAATGTCAGCTTCTTCAGCATTCATAGGTTGGTGCATAAACTTGGATTATTGTGATGTTGGCTTGCCTTGGATACAGACTGAGATCATCCTGTTGTTTTTGGGATTTTATCCCAGTACTGCTTTCCTCACTCTTTTTTTGACTATGAGGGCTACACCATTTCTTCTGAGAGATTCTTGTCCACGGTAGTAGATATAGTAGTCATCTGAGTTGCATTTGCCCATTCCAGTCCATTTTAGTTCACTAATTCCCAAGATATCAATGTTCAATCTTGCCATCTCCTGTTTGACCACATCCAGCTTACCTTGATTCATTGATCTTACATTCCAGGTTCCTATGCAGTATTGTTCTTTACAGCATCTGACTTTCCTTTCACTCCTACCATCCACAGCTTCGAGTCCTTGCGACTTTGGCACAGTCATTTCATTGGTTATGGAGCTACTTGTAATTACCCTCCGCTCTTCCCCAGCAGCACATTGGACACATTCTGGTCTGTGGGACTCATCTGGGGGACTCATCTTCTGGTGTCATATCTGTTAGCCTTTTGTTTCTGTTCATGAGAGTTTCTAGGCAAGGAAACTGGAGTGAGTTGCCATTTCCTTTTCCAGCGAAACAAGCTTTGTCAGAATTCTCTGTCTGTTTTGGCTGAGCCTACATGGCATAGCTCGTAGCTTTACTAAATCACGCAAGCCCCTTTGCCATGGCAAGGCAGTGATCCATAAGGGGGAAGTTATGACCCCTGTCAATTTTTTTTTTTTTTGCAATGTATCCCATAGGGGAAGTTTCCCTTCACTTCCTGTCCCATAGCCAATACAGTTAGTGAGAGGAAATCCCTCCTCCAAAGCAAGGGAATACCTAGTTGTCACCAAAGTCACCAGAGCTGATGCCCCCCATTGAAAGATTGGGGCCTGCTTGGCCTGGTAGTGCTTTGTGAGAGAGGGTTTTCCATGCGCTCAGAGGTATTTGTATATTACTAATGTTAGAGCCTTCTACCTGAGCAGAATTTAAATGTTTTTAAAGTGATTTTGGCAATTGTATTCAGTTATAATGTGAGTGCATTTTCTTCTTTTCTTATTAAAAAAAAAATACCTCTGTGGGCAGTTTTTTTTTCTTTTTAAGCACTGATCCATGCTTTATCATCTGAGCTGAGATGAGTGCTGGATTTGCCAAGTGAAAATTCTGCAGGGGATTGTTTGAGCTCTGGGAGAGTCCAGCTGGATTAGTGGATTCCGAATGATTTGATCAGATGCGCAATAAGGCCTTTGTAATGGTGATCAATCCATAAGGTGAGCATGTGCTCAAAAGGGGATTGGTGGAGGCGTCTGCTATCACACAATCTGTTCCCATCAAACTGAACTATTTATGTGGAATTGATCACGATTAGTGGATTGTATCACAACCTCATTCACGGACATGTGTATGGAGGATTGTTGTATGATGATTTTGGATCATATTTTATACACAGGTTTATATGTAAAACTATTTTAATTTGATTGTTGATCTTTTTTTTATTGATATATATATCAGATTTCAATACACATATGTTGAGTGATTTTCACTTTTGTGCTTGCAGCTCTGGTTTAATTTATAACTGGTTTACAGAGTCACATCCTTTAAAAAATGCCATTAGTTATACTTTAGTCATTCATTTTGTTTACTTCTGCAGTCACTTTAGGTGCAGATAGTGCTTAGTGGGGTTTGTTCATTACAAACTGCAAGTCACCTGATCTTGCATCCAATAACTCAGAAGTTATTTTACCTTTACCATATTCGTAGCAGTTGCATAAAATAGATCAAGTTATGTGGTTACTTTAGGTGCAAACAGTGTTTATTAGGGGTTCATTAATTACAAATTGCAATCATAGCAAGTCTTCGCCTAAGGCCTAAGTATACAAAATATTGTCATTTGATCTGAAGTAATCTGATCTGGTATCCATAATCTCTGAAGCATTTGACGCCTCTACCTTAGCCATATCAGTTACGTATCAGAAATAGTTTCTTTTCACAGAAAAAATGTAATTTAAAAAAAGTTATATTGTATGGACCTGTTGTTGCCTGGGTTCATTGTCGCTCCAGGCTCGTCTCTTTATTATTTCATTTTTTAGTTATTTCAGTTATTCTTAATGATGTAAAATTCAGCTTAATATTTAAATAAATTATTTCTGTTCTGTTTTTTTCGAATTTACACACATCTATATATACATTATTTTTAATGTCTTAAATTCTATACTTTTTTGATCAAAAACAGAATACATTTCTGCCACTTTACCTCTAAGGGTGCACTTCTAGTACACTGGTGTGAATAACTGAGACCTTAATGTCAGCTGTACTGCTATTACTTTGACAGATGTCAGCAGCTGTCTGCGGGCCTCTATGCATCCCTTTGATAAATGGAGATTACTGCATATTTACTGTGTATCAGCATAGATTTACAAATCAGTGGATCAGGAATGCAGTTCTGTGACATTTTGTTCTGCTGATTTGCGCTAATATGCAATGTTCACTGCAGTAACCTCTATTCATCATAGAGGTGAATGCAGGTCAAAAAGACATATATGATCCTTAGAGCGGAATGCAATTGCAAGATACAATTTTAAAAGCACACATATAACTAATATAGTGAGCCCTAGAAGTTGTAACCCCCAAAATGTTCCCTACATTCCACTTTCTTTTTACATTTCCCTTTCCTGGATGTCAAAGCCATGTCTAAAACTGTCAGCTAGTACTATCCTAAGAACTGGATGCCTCTGCTTGCTGCATGTCAGAAATTTTTCCGCTCCTACTCAACCATACACAAAGGCTACAGATCTAAGCCGGCCATACACTAGTAGAATTTTGTTTGAAAATGTTTGTTTTAGGAAAATCAGTTGAATTTTCTAGTCGTTGGTGGGGTCAAATTGTCATACATTTTTGCCCGCGGTGACAAGAAAATTCGAAGGTGCAGGATGGAAAAATGTTTTCAAACAAAAATAATTTGTAACAAAGAATGTGTTTTTTTATTCAGGAATGTCCATTCATTGAAAATGAATGTTAAAAGCAAAGTTTTTTTGAACAGCATACACTATATTACCAAAAGTAATGTGACACCTGCCTTTACATGCACATGAACTTTAATGGCATCCCAGTCTTAGTCCGTAGGGTGCAATAATGAGTTGGCCCACCGTTTGCAGCTATAACAGCTTTAACTCTTCTTGGAAGGCTGTCCACAAGGTTTAAGAGTGTGCCTATGGGAATGTTTGACCATTCTTCCAGAAGTGCATCTGTGGGGTCAAGCACTGATGTTGTAGAGAAGGTCTGGCTCAGTCTAGGCTTTGGATTCATCCCAAAGGTGTTCTATTGGGTTGAGGTCAGGACTCTCATCCATGTCTTTGTGGACTTTGCTTTGTACACTGGTGCTCAGTCATGTTGGAACAGGAAGGGCCAATCCTAAATTGTTCCCACAAAGTTGGGAGCATTAAATTATCCAAACTGTCTTGGTATGCTGAAGCCTTAAGAGTTCCCTTCACTGGAACTCAGGGGCCAAACCCAACCCCCGAAATGCAACTCCACACCATAATCCCCCCCTGCAACAAATGATTTAGACCAGTGCACAAAGCAAGCTCCATAAAGACATGGATATACAGTAGTGTATGTCAAATCATCGAAATGTATTCATGAGAACAATGTATGAACATTTGTTTGAAAATATGTTACGGTATGGCCAATACTAGAAAGCATCATATCACCAGATGGAAAATCTATATAAGAAAGTTAATACCTTCACCCAGGTATAACTGAATCCTTCTTTGGCATTGTTCAGATACCAAGAGTTGCTGGCACATTCATGGAAAGTTAGGTTAAAATTTGGGGAATGAAACACAATGCACCCTTTTAAAAAATGATGTTGTAAGATGTAATAACCAGGATTAAAGTAACCATCTTTTTTTAATTAGGATTTGGAAGCTCGGTTATATTAAATAACAGACTTGGGAAAATTTTGTATCTAAAATAAGAAGTATTTACCATGTAAAATGTACCAAATCTACACAAGATGGGAAGATCTTTACCTGTTTGCGCATTGTGGAGTATGGGTCTGGAGGAGTAGAGTCTGGTGGGTTTATTCTGACTCCAAGTTTCCTTAAAAAGTTCCTGGTGAACTCATCACAGTTTACAATTTTAAAGGTTCTTGAATAAAACACAATATCTTTATTGATGTTAAAATGATCCACGGTATAAAACTGGTCATCATTGGGAGGCGGAAGTGGAATTCGATGCCGTCTGATTATTGTTCCTTTAGTGAAAAAGAAAATGTTTTTCCTTGTAGTTACCTAAAAATTTACCACAGATATATTATTTTCCCAATTCCCCTATGAATGTATGATAGATTATTTATGCAACCACCTGTGTCTATTTAATACTTATTTACAAAGAATGATTAGCCAGAATTCACCACATAGGCCATGTGATTTTGAAAGGTAGCTATATAAATAGTTAGGTTGAAACAAGATACAGGTCCATCTAGTTCAACCAATTAAATAAATAAAAGAATACCTCCGCATACAGAACCCTATACCCACAGTTGAACCACAGGAAGACAAACAAAGTCATATAAAGTAGGGATGCACTGATACTGATACCGGTATCGGGGCCAATACTAGAATTTTCGCTAGTATCGGTACTCGAGAAAATGTCCCCGATCCCGGAAACCGATACCAGAAGTGACGTCGCCGGGGGCGTGACTGAGCCGTTCATGTGAGCAGACATGCAGGAGGACACCACACAGGCCGTGCGGCTGACTCAACATGGCAGCTCCCCGCCGACACAGCGCAACAGGGAAGAGCAGCCAGACTCCCTCTGCGGCCAAACTTGAGAAGACATAAGGCTTCTTCTCCTCCTCCAGCCCCAGGTTGTCAGAAGTCCCCTTCCTAGCAGCACACTGTACTGGCTCAGCCTGAAGTGGAACACCTACTGACAGTCTCTCCTGGGATCGCAGTGAGTACATCCCCTCCGCGATTGCACAAGGCAGCAGGTCCCTCTGACAGTGGAGGTTTCCATAGAGGTAACCCCCTCCCTGTCCTCCCATCCACCTGGCTAACCCCGTCCTTCCATCCACCTGGCTACCCCCCATCCTCCCATCCACCTGGCTACCCCCCATCCTCCCATCCACCTGGCTACCCCCCTGTCCTCCCTTCCACCTGGCTACCCCCCTGTCCTTCCATCCACCTGGCTACCCCCCTGTCCTCCCATCCAACTAACTACCCCCGTCCTCCCATACACCTGACTACCCCCCGTCCTCCCATCCCCCTGGCTGCTCCCCCCTGTCCTTCCCTCCACCTGGCTGCTCCCCCTGTCCTCCCTGTACCAGGCCTGCAGTGTCTGGCTGTCTCCTATATCAGGCCTGCAGTATCTGTCTGTCTCCTGTACCAGGCCTGCAGTGTCTGGCTGTCTCCTGTACCAGTCTTGCAGTCTCTGGCTGTCTCCTGTACCAGTCCTGCAGTCTCTGCTCACTATGTATTGGGGGAGCCAGGGAGTGGGCAGGACGGACTCGATGTCCGCCGGCTACCCCTGATCGTTCCCCCGCAGTAACAGAATGGGATCCGTGTATGTAAACACATGGATCTCTGTTCTGACAGGGGAGAAGGAGTGTGATTGCATGCTTCCTGTATATGGGAGCAGCGATCACTCTCCTCCCCAGTCAGCCCAGCCCCCATACAGTTAGTAACACCTCCCAGGGAACACAGTTAACCCTTTGATTGCCCCCTAGTGTTAACCCCTTCCCTGCCAGTGACATTTACACACTAATCAGTGCATTTTCATAGCACTGATAGCTGTATAAATGCCAATGGTCCCAAAAAAGTGTCAAAAGTGTCCGACATGTCCAGTGCAATGTTGCAGTACCGCTAAAAATCGCATTTGGATTTATATTTTAGCAAAAAGTATGAAATATTGGGTTTTTTCAAAATTGTCGCTCTTTTTTTGTTTATTGCGCAAAAAATAAATACCGCAGAGGTGACCAAATACCACCAAAAGGAAGCTCTATTTGTGGGGAAAAAAGGACGCCAATTTAGTTTGGGTACAACGTCGCACGATCGCGCAATTATCAGTTAAAGCAACGCAGTGCTGAATCAGGTCCTAAAGAGGGAAATCCTTCTGGGACTGAAGCGGTTAAAGCATAACTAAAGGCAATTTTTTTTTTTATCGTTTTCGATAGAATGGAGAGGGATTAGAACACCTGTCAGTTTTTATTGCTATCTGTGCCCACATTAGGGAGATTCACTCTCTCTATTTGTCCTGTTTACTGTTATCATTAAAAGTGAAAGTAAAAGAAAATGCCAAATATTAGGTCCCCAGAACAGGTATAGAGAAGAAATCTTGCAATGGGGACACTAGTTCTGGTGACCTGGGGGTCTACAAGGACTTCCCTTAATTTGCAGGAATTTCCTCTCACTTCCTGTTTGGCTTCCTGTTTGGCTATTAGACAGAAAGTGAAGGGAAATCTCCGAAATGGGACTCAGATGGCGGAACAAAATCTGATGGGGGTGTAGATCTACTTAAACTGCAGTAGAAAAAAGTCAGGTCACTGACTAAGTTTTGCTGCCTGGCAAGGCTGTATTATTCTCTATTATTGTATGGGCAGAAATATAAATGCTTTTGCAAGTAAAATAGCTACCAAATATTTATTACCACTAGATGTTTTTTTTTCTGGAGACCAATTTAACTACTTCCAGCCTGGCTATACCTGAAAAATGGCTGCAGCGCAAGCTTACTTCATTGATTGTGCTGCCCACATGCTGGCGTCGCGCTCTGTGATCACTAAGTTTTTCGGACTCAGCTGATCACAGATCAGGGTAAAGGGCCAATCACAGAGGCCCTTTACCACAGGATCAGCTGTGTCCAATGACAGCCAATCACAATGTAAACACAAGCTGGTTATCGGCATTCCTTTCCTCACGCTGACAGCGTGACAGGGGAGAAGAGAGCCGATAACCGGTGTACTGCCCAAATACCAAACTCAGCAGAATACCAAACCCGTGTCACTTCCGGTTTCTTTAAAGCATCATAACGTCTTAATCCTCAGAAATTCCTGTTGATCTTCAGCAATAGGTGATGTTGAAAAACACCGGCTAAGGACAACAGTCTGGTGCACAGTATATGAGTGGAAGTTTAAACTCCACTCATATACTAACTAAGAAAATAGCCGCCTCCTAGGCAGGGACAACTTTAGTCCTCATTTGCCGCTGTGTTCCTAACACAGCAACAACTGTAGTCTGTTGCCGGTGTTTTGTAGCAACAGAAATTCGTGCTAATTACCAAGTTATAATGCTATAAAAAACCGGAAGTGACCTGAGTTTGGTATTCTGCTGAGCATGACACTTGGGCAGAACACCGGCTTGTGTTAAAGGGACATCTACACTGATTATCAGTGTCTTGATTATCAGTGCAGTCCCAACAGTGCCCACCAGTGCTGCCAATCAGTGCCTCCTCATCTGTGTCACCTATCAGTGCTGCCTATCAGTGCCCATCAGTGCCACCTATCAGTGCCCACCAGTGCTGCCTATCAGTGCCACATATTAGTGCCGCCTATCCACCTATAAGTGACCTTCAGTGCCACCTATCAGTGCCCATCAGTGCTGACTATCAATGCAACCTCATCAGTGCCCACCAGTGCCACCTATCAGTGCTCATCAGTGCCACCCATCAGTGCCGCTTCATTAGTGCTCATCAGTGAAGGAGAAAAATTACCTGTTTGCTAAATTTTATAACAAACTATTACATTTTTTTTCTAAATGTTTGGTCTTTTTTGTTTGTTTAGCAAAAGCCAGTAGTGATTAAATACCGCCAAAAGAAAACTCTATTTGTGTGAAAAAATGATAAAAATTTCATATGGGTACAGTGTTGCATGACCGCGCAATTGTCATTCAAAGTGTGACAGCTCTGAAAGCTGAAAATTGGCCTGGGCAGGAAGGGGTAAAAGTGGCCAGTAGGCAAGTGGTTAAGAAAATATTAAATTCCTACAAAACCAATTAACTATGCATATATATATATATATATATTTTTTTTTTTTTTTATCAAAACAGTGGCTATGTTTGGAAATATATGACAATAAAGGGCACGGCAAGACACAAATCAGTTTTATATGGACAAAGTGTTGAAATACCATATATACTAGTAAGGGAGAAGACTTTATTACATCCACTATCACCACAGTACAAAATAAGCCACTTATGATTAGTTTTCTTTTTGAAAAAGAGTTCTAGCACAAAATGACACAAAAACAGAAATAATTTTATAAAGGAACATTGTCAAATAGGTATATGAGTTAAAAACACTGTGACCATACCTTCAAAGAGTACCGTAGTTTAAATTGAATTCAAACTTTACATACCCTGTGACATTCCGCTGTTTTTTATCTGAGGCTCCACTACTTGAATTGTGTCATCTTCAAGATAGAAATGGATTTTACACTGTCTGATGCGGAAGGTTTCTTCTTGTCTCTGATGAACATCTTCTTCAAAAAATGCTTCAAATGACAGAACCTGAAAAAAACAGCTAATTATTACTGAAATAACTTAAAATGATTATAAAGTCTCGTTTTTTTTTTTTTTTTAATAACAAACATATTATACTTACCTGCTCTATGCAGTTGGTTTGCACAGAGCAGCTCAGATCCTCCTCTTCTTGGGTGCCTCTTCGTTGCTTCTGTCCCCTCCCTCCTGTCGAGTGCCCCCACAGCAAGCAGCTTGCTATGGGGCCACCCGAGCCGAGATGCAGCTCCGTGTGCCCATTCAGACATAGTGGTTTGGCTCGTCCCCATCCCCTCTCTCTCCTGATTGGCTAACTGACTTGTTGATAGCTGTGGGAGCCAATGGCGCCCCTATGGTGTCAATCAGTGGGGAGAGTCCCAGCGACCGAGAAACTCGTGGACATCGCTGGACAGAGATCGGGCTCAGGGTAAATATTAGGGGTCGTGCGACGCTGTATCCAAACAAAACTGATGTCCTTTTTTCCCACAAATAGAGCTTTTTTTGGTGGTATTTGATCAGCTCTGCGGTTTTTATTTTTTTCCACTATAAACAAAAAAAGACTGACAATTTTGAAAAAAAACAATATATTTTACTTTCTATAATACATATCCAAAAAAAAAATATTTAAAAAAAACTAATTTATTCATCACTTTAGGCCAATATGTATTCTTCTACATATTTTGATTAAAAAAAAATTGCAATAAGCATATATTGATTGGTTTGCGCAAAAGTTATAGCATCTACAAAACAGGGGATAGATTTATGGACTTTTAATTTTTTTTTTTTTTTTACTGGTAATGACGGGACTGCGTCATTGTGGCGGACAAATCTGACCCTAAATGACACTTTTTGGGGACCAGTGACACAGTAACTCGTGCACGAACAACGTACAGGTACGTTGTTTCTCACAATACAGCTGCCCTGCCACAGTATATCTTTAAAGCGGACCTTCAGTTAACTTTGGATAGTAAAACATTTTTTTTTTGCCAGTAAATACCTTATACAGCTCACTTCCTCTTGTTTGGTTATTAGCCTAGGCTTATGACATCATGCACAGCTCTCTCTCACACACACTTGTGAGAGTTTGCCAGGAAGGGAGAGGGGATGAGTCATAAGAGGGCCAAGGGAGGTGGTGTGCCTTTGTGTGTCTGTGTAAATCCAGGAAGTGAACAGGCAGCAGCTTCAGCTGCACACAGTTAAAATGGCTGCCGCCAGACTTAGTGGAGGGAGATTTCTGCAGCATATTTGGCAAGTACAGAACCACAGTACAGGGAGTGCAGAATTATTAGGCAAGTTGTATTTTTGAGGAATAATTTTATTATTGAACAACAACCATGTTCTCAATGATTCCAAAAACTCATTAATATCAAAGCTGAATATTTTTGGAAGTAGTTTTTAGTTTGTTTTTAGTTGTAGCTATTTTAGGAGGATATCTGTGTGTGCAGGTGACTATTACTGTGCATAATTATTAGGCAACTTAACAAAAAACAAATATATACCCATTTCAATTATTTATTTTCAGCAGTGAAACCAATATAACATCTCAAAATTCACAAATATACATTTCTGACATTCAAAAACAAAACAAAAACAAATCAGTGACCAATATAGCCACCTTTCTTTGCAAGGACACTCAAAAGCCTGCCATCCATGGATTCTGTCAGTGTTTT
>BLSH010386158.1:171656-185620 GCA_018402905.1 Glandirana rugosa | reverse complement strand
ACGAGTGTCCTAAACATTTTGTAGAAACGGTAAGACTTCGAAAGGAGGTTGGTGAAATGTATAATAAAATATATATGTGACACACGTCTTAATAATCCGTTTACTCATAAAACTGGTGTAGTAGGAGAAATACGTACAACAGGATGAGGTTCGACATATACGAGCTTTCGGATGATGGTTAATTCGTATAATCCACTACACGTAGAGTCATTACTCTTCCCCACACCAAATTACTGTAGTTGTGGGATATAGTCAACACGTATTAATAATCCGTTGAAGGAAAGGAAACCGTTTTACCCAGTTTTCTTCCTGAACTGTCCGAGGCTTTTCAGTTTTTATCACTCTATAGAACGTCTCCCTACGTCGTGAGAATTTTAACGGTTCGAAGACTTCGCTGATATAGGGTGTTGATGTCATTAAACCACACCCCTTCTCATTACTGAGATGCACATCACCTAATATGCTTAATTGGTAGTAGGCTTTCGAGCATATACAGCTTGGAGTAGGACAACATGCATAAAGAGGATGATGTGGTCAAAATACTCATTTGCCTAATAATTCTGCACACAGTGTATATATAAAATAATATGTAAAGTGGTTGGAGGAAAGCTTCAGAATGGCAAAGATGTTTTACAAATCCTGTGAGCAGACTGCATTTGCTCTTTAAGCAGTTAATGCATAGAATGCATTAAGATTAAAAAATCTTCTGCCTTTACAACCACTTTAAACTATACAGAAAATCAAACCAAGATACGGTTTTTGTATAGAATCTGTAATAGTCCTTTATTTATTTTATTATCTATTTGTGAAACCAGTTGATTTTTAATTCTGTTAGGGTTCTATATGGCTGCATTTCTACATTTCAATATAATTCTCAATAAGACATTAAATATAATGGGCAATGATCCATTTACTGATCATTATCAGCTTTTACAATGCTAAATTAGCATTGAATTCAGACAAGCAGACAGAGTTTCTCTACTCTCCTGAAAATAAAAAAGTTTTGACTTGTGCTGCACTCTAACCCCAGCAGGAAATAGATATTGCCAGGATCACTCAGTCCATCTTTATGTCCTTCACATTTCAGTAATCTGTCCAAGAGTTTCAGGATTCCAGTGTTTAGATAATGGAAATGTATTATAAAAATCAGATACGGGATATAAAATCTGAAATGTCAGCTGTTTTAATGTAGAGCTAAACCCACCGATTTAAAGTAGTGTTTTTCTTAGCTTAACACAGTGAACACAATAAACATTCCCCAGTAAACTAGTTGTTAAAATTTTGTTTCGAATTTTGCAGTTCACAACTTTCTATGCTGTTGGCTCCTGCTCTCTCAGTGCTGCTTCCCTGAAAGGGAGGAGAAGGAGGAGGGAGGAATAGGGGAGCGCATTGCACTCCTTGACTATGGGGCTCTTTGTTTCTCTTGATGCACACACAGTGTAGGCAGACACAATTCCAGCCCCTTCATGCAAGGGTGGCTCTATATGATGCTGCAAGAGAAAGGAGGCACCCTGAAACAGGAAACCTGGTGATCGTGGCACCAGCTTAACCACTTCAGCCCCGGAAGGATTTCCAGCTTTAGGACCGGAGCACTTTTTGCGATTCGGCGCTGCGTCGCTTTAACTGACAATTGCGCGATCTTGCGACGTTGCACCCAAACGAAATTTGCGTCCTTTTTTCCCCACAAATAGAGCTTTCTTTTGGTGGTATTTGATCACCTCTGCGTCATTTCTGATCGCCGCTATAAACAAAAGAAGTGCGACCATTTTGCAAAAAAACCCAAATTTCTTACTTTTTGCTAAAATACAAATCCAAAAAAAATATATAAAAAAACATTTTTTTTCACCATTTTTGGCCGATTTATATTCTTCCTCATATTTGCGATAAAAAAAATCGCAAACGGCGTTTATTGATTGGTTTGCGCAAAAGTGGTCGCATTTACGGATGATGAGAATTCATTTTTGGGGTTTTTATTTTTTTTTATTTTTTACTAAAAATGGCGGCGATCTGCGATTTTTAGCGGTACCGCGATATTGGGGCGGACATGTCGGAATGTTTTGACACTTTTTTGGGACCATTGGCATTTATACAGCGATCAGTTCTATAAAAATGCACTGATTACTGTGTAAATGCCATTGGCAGTGAAGGGGTTAACCTGCAGGGGGCGCTCTAAGGGTTAACTGTGTTCCCTGTGCGTGTTCTTACTGTAGGGGGACTTGCCTAGCTGGGGAAAGGAAGTGGTCACAGCCTTCACTTACAGGAAGGCTGTGATCACATCCCTTCCCCCTCACACAGAGCGGAGGTCCGTGTTTACATACACGGACCTCCGCTCATTCGCTCCGGGGGGGGCATCGCGGGTGGCCGACGGCAATCGAAGCCGCCGCACCCGCTCCCCGGACCCCCCCCGCACACAGTGAGCGCGCGCGCGCGCTCACAGTGGCTCTGTATCGCGGCCGCCGTCGTATGACGGCGATTCGCGTTACAGAGCCACATTGTCGCCGTCAATTGCCGATCAGCCGTCGGCAAGCGGTTAAACTGGAACATAAGAAAAAAAGGAGTCGATCAGGAGAACAAGAGAATTTAAGACATTAGCACCACCTCCCTTATGTATATTCAGAACTTTGTTTTAGGAAGTGGGATTTAAGGGTGCCTTACACAATTTGACATTAGATAAAAAATCAATTTTATTTTGTTTTAACAAGTAAAAATGACACAAATATATATGCAGAAGAAAATCACCAAGTGTGACTAATACAACATAAATACATGGGTGTGCGCTCTACATGTTTCGCCTTGATGTCGGCTTCTTCTGGAGTCTTTTTGTCACATTATCTTATATATTTACTAGAATGAACAAGAAAGCATTATACATGGATACATGAAATCTCCAACTATTAAACATTCGCATTGGAGAAAATGTGACCATTTACACATAATCTCAATATTATTTCATCAACTTTAATCAATATTACACATCATTTTTACATATCTACATATTTAAACATTGATCCCCTCAGGGGCATGTCTCTCTCACCTCAGATCAAAAAGGAACTCAAGAACCTTGGACACAGCTACATGCAGATAATCTCTGGATCATCTGGTGAGCCACAGAAGGAATACTACCGCTGATGGAACATAAATGATCCATTTTCATTTATATACCAATAAATGTGCAATATCTATCATGTTTTTTACTTCTAAAAATACTTTACTTTAAATGGATTTTTCCTTTGTGATCTAATCAATAAAATATTCTTGCTATCAAAATTCTTTATATTAAATATTCAATTTCAAGTTTTAAATATCACTATATAAATATACAATTTCATAATTAGCAATAAAATGAATCTATTAATAAGTAAAATATTTTTGTGTTTATTTTTATTTTTATCTATTTTTATCTGAAAGGCTACGTTACTAATAAGTTAACTTTAACTGGACACATGCAGCAAAGATAATGTCAAGTGATTTGGAGGGCCTGTTAGCAAAGGAAAGGAAAGAAACAGGTTAAAAAGGTACACTGTGAACATCTCTGGAGTCTATTCCTTGGAGTCGGTGTTCCAGCTGTTGGTGCCCTACAAGACACTGGATATATCTGACCTGTAGAACCAACATCTGTGGGGTGATTGATGTCGGATGTGGATCCGTGTTCCCCTTGACGTGGTCTGTTCCTATGCCATTGATTTGATCAAGTGTGTTTAATATACATTCTGGTAAGAGTACCCTATCCTTATATGGTGATGGTGGATGGTACACGTGGGTGCTTCTAGTGGAACTGAAGATTTAATATTATTATATGTGGTGGAAGACACTATTCAAGTTTCTCTAATATTTCACTATATATGGACTCTGAATTGAGGACTCTTTGCACATTGTTTATTTTATTTTATATACCGGTGGAAGTCACCCTTCTGTTTTTTTCAAAATTTTCACTAAAATATGGATTCATGATTGAGGACTTTTGTATGTTCTAGTTTGTACACGTATTCATAGCGCTCCGCTTTTTTTTATTACTATTACGTTACTAATGTTGGCAATAACAACAGAAATTAATTAAATTAAATTAATTGAAATTAACCATGAAACCATCTATTATAAATTAAATAAGCAAAATGACCTCCCACTAGGTCACCTGTAATCTCAGAAGTGATCAAAGGAGCACATCAGTAACCGTCTGCTAATTATATATGTGTTAGATTTAAAGGATTTTTCTTAATTTATTTCTTTGTGTTATTCCTTTTAGCCAATAAACATATTGCTCACCTGAGAAACTTATTTAACTGCAATCATGCAAAATCGCTTTTTCAAACAAAGTTAATAATTTCCTTATTATTACTTTATCCCCTCGTGCAGCAATAGCAGTCTTTGCACCAAAGGGAATGGTATAAAGCAGCCTGCATTAAAAAAAAAGCAGAGAAGAGACCTATGTGTCAGAAAAAACTTCTGACATAAGTCAAAGTAGCAGCAGATTAGCACATAGTCATCAGAGTATAGTTTCGTAAATTACCTTTTCCCAGTATTATAATTCTTGTGTCCATCCATCAGGGTTAGCAGCCATACAAATCAGCTGCCAACCTCTAGGGATTTAAATATACCCTATACTCAGGTTGCGTCTGACGTCACCGCTTGAGAGCGGACGCTGATTGGATGCTCCTGCTTGGCAATCGTCTAATCTGAATGTGCAGTAATAAGTGACCAATCGTTCATAATATCGCGATACAGGTGACCCAAACTTGTGCACTGCGCATGACCGAAGCTACCGCGGCCATCTTTGGAAGTCCCTGTGCATAGGGAAATCGTTATTAAGTATGGGCAATATATCGTGCATGCGTGAACTGCCCGCAGCCATTTTTAAGGTCTTGTCTGCATTGAAAGCACATCTAAATTAAGGGCAGATCGGTGCCAAGCTGTTTTTGATTGGCAAAGGGTCAATTTACCAAAATTAGCCTTATCATAGCATTCTAACATCTCCATATTTCAAGGGCATTAATCAGACTCAGAGCTTTGTTCAAAATCTAAACTATTTTAAAATTTGCGGGTTTTGACCCTAATAATAATTGCTGACCAGTGGATCCAAACAATATGGCATTTGTATTCATTATTGAGTAAGACATATTACCATACTATTGATATCATATTCAGAAAAGTGGAGAGAAAAATTTGCTAATAATGGCATTACCAGTCTCGAATCAATTTGTAGGACCCGGGCCAGGGCAATGTATGGCCGTATGGCCACCTGCTCCTATCAATGATAAACCACTGCAACATAAGGTCCCTAGCGTTCCACATCAATCAATAGGGAGAGATTTATGTTCCATCAGCGGTAGTATTCCTTCTGTGGTTCACCATATGATCCTGAGATTATCCGCATGCAGCTGTGTCCAAGGTTCTTGAGTTCCTTTTTGATCCAAGGTTAGAGAGACATGCAACTGAGGAGATCAATGTTTAAATATATAGATATGTAAAGATGATGTTTAATATTGATTAATGTTGATGAAATAATATTGAACTTATGTGTAAATAATCACATTTTCTCCAATGTGAATGTATAATAGTTGGAGATTACATGTATCCATGTATAATGCTTTCTTGTTCATTTTAGTGAATATATAACATAATGTGACGATAAGACTCCCGAAGAAGCCGACATCAAGGCGAAACAAGTAGAGCGCACACCCATGTATTTATGTTGTATGATTCACACTTGGTGATTTTCTTCTGCATATATGTGTATGTAATGTTTACTTGTTAAAACAAAATAAAATTGATTTTTATCTAATGTCGAAACTGTGTAAGGCACCCTTAAATCCCACTTCTTTCCTAAAACAAAGTTCCAAATAAACTGGAACATAGGCAAAGTTTAAAAGATAAAGACATGCATATTCAGTAATTGATTAAATCAATTTCTAAAAGTGCTTTAAAACTAAGGGTTTATTATTGCTTTATCTGTTTGCCAAAAGAAATCTCCAGTCAAAAATGTTTAATAAATGTTATCAAATATTTCACCAAAGAGACCAGTGTTGTTTTCTGTATTGCTTTTACCTACATTCTGCCTGCTAAGATGTGTACAGTGTATGCTACATTCAAGGCATACCTCTGGTGATAAGTGTCACAGTGTTTGTTCTCAACTGGTCTTTCAAGCCCTCAAATGGCAGCACCATGGCAACTGCAGATCTAAACAAAAGCTAAGATGGTACCATATATGAAGAAGAAATGGCTGCACACCATGACTGGTTTAAGCACTGCCTGGTCCCATGAATGTCATACAAATACCAACATAAATACAACCATAAAAAACGAGTATACACTGGGTTGAGCACTGCCTGGTCCCATAAGTATCATACAAATACCAACATAAATACAACCTTAAAAAATAAGGTAAATAAAGAATTTTAATGATATAAAAGATGTGATGTTCATAAATTAGTCCATATCCTTGTGTTTCTTCATGCATTCAAATTGCGCCGATCAATCGTGCAGTCTTTAACTGTGCCAGGTGGTGTCTCTTTAAATAAAGTGCAAATTGCGCTCGCCTCCAGTGTGGCCACCCACTCACCAACTAGTATGGACTCCTATATTATAAGAGTCATATAGAGTCAAGAGTTATATCCCACAATAATATGCCATGCCATTATATCTTTACTCATGAATGAACATAGAAAAGATAGCAGAAGAGATCCAAATAGCATAATTCTGTTTATTAAACTTTGTATGGTTAAAAACAATTACACTCATTTGTGAATAGCAAAAAGCCAAAACCAGAAGTTCACATCAGCGTGGGTCTCACCAACCAGAAATGACGTCACCACCAGTTGTCACCTGACGCCTTTGATAATGTCCTGGGGGAGGGAAAAATGGATCAGGTGACAGTTGGTGGTGATGTCATTTCTGGCCTGTGAGACGCATGCTGATGCGTACTTATGGTTCGGCATTTTGCTTGCATTTTCTTATTTACAAGTGAGTGTAATTGTTTTTAACCATTCATACTTTAATAAACTGAATTATTCTATTTGAATATCTCCTGCTATCTTCACAAGGATATGGACTCTTTTATGAATGTCACGTGTTTTATATCATTCACATTCTTTATTTTTTATGGTATTATTTATGTTGGTATTTGTATGACACTTATGGGACCAGGCAGTGCTCAACCCAGTATATACTCATTGCCCCTGACATCTTGTCCTAATGACATCTTAAAAATGAAGGATTTACCATCGCTTTCTGGATGGTCACAAATGAGACCGCCACTAGATATCATGGGGCCCCTGTACAGCCTACCTAACTACCTAATAGAGCAGGGTTTCTCAACCAGGGTTCAGTGAAACCCTAGGGTTCCTCCAGAGGTTGCAAAGGGTTCCTTGAGCAATGGTCAAGTTCTACCTCTCAGATAAATTTTTAATGACATCATTGATCTTTTTAGCTATCTGTAAGGGGGTAATTCTTCCCAATGACCACAAGTGAAGGGAGCATTCTTCCCACTGACCATCACACTAATGTATCATGAGTTGTAGATTTTTCATTTTTAGCTGGGGTTCCCCGAGACCGGAGAATAATTTCAAGGGTTCCTCTGTGTTGAAAAGGTTGAGAAAGGCTGTAATAGAGCCTGCTCCCCCCACCCCAATGTCTCCCAATATATTTTATCCCTACCCTCAATCCCAATGTCTGCCTACACCCACAGACACACAAGCTTCCATACACAAATAGACACACAACCTTCCAACACCAACAGACACAAGACTTCCAGATAACGGCAGACACACAACCTTCCAGACACCCGCAGACATACAACCTTCCAACCCACACAGATACACAACCTTCCAACCCCCAAAGACACACAACCTTCCATACACCCACAGACACATAACCTTCTAGTACCCACAGTCACACAACCTTACAGACACCAACAGACATACAACACACCAGACACCCACAGACACACAACCATCCAGAAACCATCTGACACACAACCTCCAACACTCACAGGCACATAACCTTCCAGACACCCATTCTTATAGACACCAACAGATGCATAATCTATCAGACACCCACAGATCCACAACCGTCCAACGCCCACAGACAAACAACTTTCCAGACACCCAAGGAAATGCAGATCACTGAGCACTCAACTCTTTCATGTTACATAGTTGCAGATCTTTTCCTTTCCATACACAATCAGCTGCTCTTAATTTGTGCATTGTCTCCCTGGATAGAGTATGACATTTGTCCCAGCAGACGGGGGGGAAGTGAGCGAAGAGTTGCAACCCTTCCCCTACAGTTTCTGCCACAGGACTGCTTCCTTCACCCTACATTGTCCCACCCACTACCCAGTGTAGTGCCTGCCAATATTCTTCCTGCCTTATCACTTACAATGAGGTGTAGAAGTAGGTGTGCCACACAACTGTACTGCACAAGACCAAGCGACAAACCTGTGCTGATGGGGCCCAGACCCGATAAAAGAGTAATCTGTAACCCTTTGTCGGGAGCCCTGGTCACAAACAGTGGTGTGAATCCCCTTGGTAATGATACCAATGAAAACTATGCAGAAGGCCCAATCTATTCCCACTCTATCCAAAAACTAAAACATGTTGATATTGTAGCTGGTAAAGTGTTGGCTGTTTGTGTCCCCACTAAGAAGATTCACCCTCTCTATTTGCCCTGGTCAACATTGTCACTGAGACAGCAAGTGATGGGTCATCTAAAATTTTACAGTTGTCCAAAAGCCAGATTAGAGGATATATTTCAACAGGAACCTGTGTGCCAAATATCTCAGAGTGAACATTTCCTCTCACTTCCCGTTGTGTGGTTGGACAGGAATTGAAAATATATCTATGCAGCAGGAATAATAAAACAAAATAAAATAAATAAAACAATTAACATGGTTTTTAATCAATTCCTACTTTAGCCAAAACTAAAAGTAAAGGTTTGAGTTTAGAAATAAATTCAGCACCAATTCTTCCATGCCTTATCCAGATCCAACGCACCACTGTGTCTTTGTTTATATAGATAACAGTCATGATAAATGTCTTTTATCAAGTAACAGATACAATTCATAAAAGCAGGTCAGAAATTAAATAGTCGTCCAAACAAAATACAAACCTGTTTATCAAATGCAACCCAAGAAGGAGCATCACTGCCTATTCCTCGAGGGAAGACACTGAACTTAGGCCTCAATCTCTGTCCAGGAAGTGGTTCTCCTCCAATACCTGGCTTCTCTTCACCCAGCAGCATAGAGATGTCATTAGAGTAGCCAAAATGCTGAGACTTGTGGAACTTTTCTTTTCCTAGCTGAAAATACAAATTAAAATGAGAAATGAAAATGATATACATATTTTGGCTGAAGATACACTTTAATAATTCTAGATTTTAAACAACAAACAATGAAATATAAAAATGGATTGAGAGGGAATATAAATAGATAGTTCACTTTAGATTCAATTTGCTAAGACGGATGAGTTATTTTAAAGCGGAACTAAGCCCTCTTCTCTTTGACAGCAATGAAAGCTGCCATCTTAGCCTCTGTCTGATCTGCAGTTGTCATGGCGCTGCACTTGTGATCAACTAAAACACCAGCCATGTGGTGACAGTTATTCCAGGTATGCCTTGAATGTAACTGTTTTGGGAGACGGTTAAATTGGTGAGCTTAGTTCCACTTGTTACTTTATCCCATCATAATTTGCTATTTTTCAGCAGGAAGTATAGAGAAAAGGTAGCGCTTATTCACAATATTTTATTTCTATATGTTCCTTATACCGCAACAAATCTTTAATTTTTTTGGTTTTGTGTAAGTCGTAGTATGTGAGCAGGGACAAGAATCAATAACACTCTAAAGTAATGAAGAAACTTGGAGAGGAAGGTCATCCTGACTACAATGATCCTGCCTAACCATGATATATTCAGAGGTTGCTAATTCTGGAGGAGGGCTTCAAGGTTCTGGAACTTCACTCTCTCAATCAACATTGATTATTTGTAATCCTTATGCTGTTAGCATTAGTAAATAGATAGGAAAGTATAATTTTTTTTGCTTGTTTTAAACTTTTTTTTTTGCAGTTACTTCCTGGCTTCCAGGCCTAGGCAAATGATGTCATGAGTCTTCAGAAGAGGAGGAGTGTTTTTTTCAGGTAAGCACACTGACCTGCCTGCATGCCTGACCTAAGGTCAGATCGATTCCAGGAAGTAAATGCTACATGAATCATCTGCCCTTACTCAAGATGGCCATAGCTAGAAGTGCTAGGGGGTGTTTTTCGAAGTGATTTCTCAACAACATAAAACATGAAGACATTTATTGATGGGAGAGTTTGCGATGAATATTAAAAATTAATTAAAATCGTTTTTGGTTTGCGGTGATCAGATGCAGTGTAGTTCCACTTTAAAGATGCCAGGGTAACTGGCACCACAGAGCAAGTCAAGTGAGGGAGGGAGATGAAGCCCTAAATAGGAAAGCTTGGAGACCCGTTTAAAGCTAAATTTGGAATTGAAGAAATATTTTGGGTTCAGTTCCACTTTAATTGCTGAAGCCTTGATTTCTTAGAAATTATTATTTTATCAAACAAACTCTTATTTCATCACTGCCTTAAATGGCTCCTTTTTAATCCTAAAACAGCAAATAACCCATGGGCATGAAAAAAACTCAGGCCTTATGCTTCCGTAATTTAAAGTGTATCTTTGGTCAAAATCCTCCTTGACAACCACAGACTCATCCCTGCTGCATAAAGAATGAGTCACTGGTTGTTAGGACACAGGCGTGTGCCAGGTCCTTAACAATCTTAATGAAAACACAGCAAAAAGCATAGCAAAAATGCATGTACATTAATATTTCAGGTGTTTTGGTGTCTTTCCATTGAAGTCTACGGGGCCAAATGGCAGCTGCAATTGCACCAAAGTAGCACAGGTCACTTTTCCTAAAACGCTCCATGCTGTACTGCAATGATGTGAACCAAGCCTACGAAACCAAGAAGGCATCAGAAAGCATACAGAGAAACCAGGAAAGTGTTAAAAGAGATGGCCAGCAGATAGGCAACACTCACAACATAAAAGGAGATTTTTCAAGTAAGCTTAAGGCCTCATGCACACTGAACGTCTTAAAAAAGCCAGTAGCATTAGCTATAGAAAGCAGTAGCTGTAGAATGAGTTTTTCAGTATTTTTGCAGTAGCGTTTTTCAGTGTTTTTAGCTGTAGTGATTTTTAGCTTTTTTTAAACAAAATTATACTCCCTATCATTTTTCAGCATTTTTTGGCTTTCTTAAGCTTTTTTCAGCTTTTTTCTGAGCAAGAGCATTTTTACAGCTGAAAAACTCCTCTCAAACCCGCTAGTCCTGGGGAATTTCTTCAGCCAGAAAATGCCCCTGCCAAAAACTGCTGATAACAGCCTATCTGTGCATGGACACATAGGATAACATGGTGGCGAGTTTATTGGCTGCAAAAAAAAAACATCTGAAGCCAAAAGCAGCAGCTGTAAAAATGTCCAGTGTGCATGAGGCCTAAAAAGGATTTACAAAAATAATTATCATTTGTTTTGCTATTAGAATGATGATGCTAGAAAAGGAAAGTGTATACTGTGACTTTAGATCTTTATTAGGCCTTATGTGACAAATATAATCTGAACGCACGGCTTGTGAATAAAAGTAAGTTGAGCGTATGCGAGGGACACATTTCCTGTACATGAGTCCAAGTTGTTGACACAAAACCCTTCTTTTGCTGGCATATAGGCTATAGCAGGGGCAATGGTAGGATTCTAAAAGACCAGCGGAATCCCCTGGAACATAGACTGATATATTGTGTGACTTGTTGCATAGCAAAAAGCGGGTAATGCTGCTTCTTCTCCTCATATAGAGCCCCTCTAATAATGCCTTGGACTGCGGAGGGAAGCATGGTAATTTTCTAGATATTATGCTCAATGAGCCTATAGACCAGCCTTTCTCAACCTTTTTACCCCAGAGGAACATTTGAAATAATTATCAGGTCTCATGGAACCCCTGCTAAAACCAATTCAGTAGGGGTCAGTAAGACAAATGTCCCTTACGTTGATGGGAAAGTTTTTCCTAAAGACAGCTAAAAAAGATCATTGGTGTCAAGCAGCTGGCTCTGCCAAGTGGCACTGGCCCCAAAACTATACAACATTGTCAAACAGAAGGCCAATTAGCCATATTTCAAGGAACCCTTAGCAATCTCTGGAGGAACCCTAGCTGAGAATGGCTGCTACTATATATAAAACCAAGGGCAATTAAGAGTTAAAGGATTTAACAAATTTAATGTCCTAAGCAGCAAAGCTTTGCCCCGATCAGCTGTGGTACCCTAGTCTATGTTGCCTAGCATTAAAGTTGATTTCCACGTTTTAGTGAAGTTTACAAAGCTTCCTATGATTGCTTGAGTCAGAGATTATGAAGTCACCCGCCTAGACCAACCAGAAGAAGGTTTGTATTCATTTACAGAATACAAAGTTCCCCGTGAATGGATGAGCAGCGCTCAGTCCAGCTCAGTTTTGTTCTGAGAGTGTCACAAGAAAGTCCCCATTCCACTGCTGGAACACAGCAATGTATACTGTATAGGTAGCTGAGGCTACATACAGTTCATACAGCTATGTTCAGTGCCATAGGTGTCAGAGATATGTTGCATCCATCAACCACACTTTTGTTTGTACATTTTATACATTTTAAAAAATTCAATATTCACTTATGACTGCTAGATATAACATTAACCTGGATCTGATGAAAACCAAGTACAACGTAAATTGCTAATCTACTATTTACAGTATGGCAAGCAAAAGAAAGATCTTTCATTGCAACAAACTTAATAGATACATTTGATCCAGCGATAAAGGTCATTTTCAGTGATATACAGTAAATATAGTATGCCTAAATATCTGAGTACAATATCTCAAAAATGATATAGATATGATAGAGAAATAGGTGAATGCTTTTCAATACATATATTAACATTTTAGCCAATTTCACCTAACCAACAAATACTACTTCAGTAAGTGCTTAGAATATAGCAGAATACATTATATTTTATTGAATGCTTTTCAAAAGATCTGCAATCTTATACAGCCTTGGATTTCAGAAAACTAGCAGCTAAGGATTAGCCTGAAAAATGAAAGGTACATTCCAGTCAGTATTGAAAATGAACTTCCTGCACATGTTCTTCTAGCCCTGTACTAGGCTGCAAGGTTACTGGAAAGGGGGTGGTGAAATTATTAAAAAACTCACCTCTTGAGTTGGCCCAGAAGCAGATTTAAGGAGCCATCTTATTTCACTTACTTAACACAGGATAAGATTTTCATCCCTATCCTTTAAAATCATGACACCCTCAACCCTTTAATTATACTTTTCCAAAATTAAAGAAACCCATCACATTGAGGATCTGATAGCATGTCCGAAACACCAGCCTGAGAAGTTTCTATACAAATGGTACTACTGGGTGGACTATATCTACTACCAGGAACACAGATCTAGTCTCTCCAAAGACTTAAAGCCTTGTTCTCACCATATGGGCATAAAAACTGTTAGGGCATTTTCACACCATGTGCAAAGACGTGCATGTTCCTCTGCAAGGACACAAAGAAAACTATTGATTTCTATGTCTCCTGTTCACACCACAATGTTGATGTAGTGAGTTTTTTCTGCACAGAAAACTGAATACATTTTACAGATTTTTTACGTCGAAAAAATATGCACATGATAACAGAATTGTGGTGTGAACAAGTGCAGAAAAGACTCTGCACATCTTCCTTTTTAAATCACACCTCCCCTGCCTTTCCCAGTTCCCACATTCCATCTCCCATCACTTCCTTTTCTTTATCAATAACACCTTCCCTGTGGTCCCCACTTTCCACATCCCCTTTCCCCTCACTTCCTTCCCTTTATCAATCACACCTCCCCTGCCTTCCCCAATTCCCATATTCCAATTCCCCCCATTTCTTTTGCTTTTTCAATAGCACCTCCCCTGCCGCCCCCAGTTCCCAC
>BLSH010386158.1:158255-171157 GCA_018402905.1 Glandirana rugosa | reverse complement strand
ACTTTCTAAATCTCCCTCCCCCCCACTTCCTTCACTTTACCAATCACACCTCCCCTGCCTTCCCCATTTGCCCCCACCCCCCACTTCCTTCCCTTTACCAATCACACCTCCTCTGCTGTGCCCAGTTTCAATGTAAACAAGGTCTCCATGCGCTGAATCTCCTCGCAGCCAGACAGTTAACATCACTTCTGTGAATATTTACATAATCTCATCAGAGTAGTTCAGTGTCCATAGTAACACTCTACTACTCCGTTGGAGTGATCAGGGATTTTTATTTATTTAGCAATAGTTTTAGCTGTCATGGATGGCTTTCACTCATGACAACTTGCTTACTATTGTGATCTGTGATTGGCTACAGCTAATCACATGGTACAGAGTGCTGTAATTGGCCCAGGTGCCATGTAACAGCTGTAGGCCAATCACAACGGACGCCCCATTCTCCTCTATGAAGCGGCGGATGTCAGCGGTAACATGTCCGCTGACATCTGCCGAATTCTGACCAATCGGTCCCTTGTCCGATTTCCCATAGAGGAGAGCGGAGCCCTGACAGTTCCGTCACTGCACAGTGAGCGGAGACAGATCCGTCGGATCAGCGGATTGATCCCCGCTGAGAAAAAACGGACCCCGCACACCGAACGGCCGTGTGAACGGGGCCTTAGTACTTGGTGGACAAACCCTTTGTAGGCAAGCACAGAGGAAAGACGTTTCTTGTAGTTGGTGACCAGGTTTGCAAACTGTGTGATGTCCTCATGCTCTTCATCCTGTTCATGTGTCCTTGAAGAGCAGTGCCGGGCTGGACCGGCACTGGCGCATTAGGAATTGCACGTCAAGCGTGGTGGTGGAGGATAGCCTAGGATGTGCTGCCAGGATCCAGGCAGCTAGATTTAACATCCACGGCTCCCCCTTCTCTTGTCGGGATCTTGAGGTGGTTATAGAAGTGTGGCCACAGTGGAATCCTTATGCTGTATTCATCTTCACACAATGTGAGTTTGACCATTGTGGTGTTTTTAACTTTATCTTATTGAGCCCAGGTTCACATTGATGCTACTTTGAAATTGCTGCTACTTCATTTGAAGTAGCGCGATTTCAAAGTAGCAAGGTCAGCGTGATTTCAGGTGCTACTTGATAGACATTTGTGTGGCTTCATGCACAGTTGTCTACTGAAATCGCACCTGAAATCGGCAAAAGTACTGCAGGAACTACTTCTGCAAATCGGTGCGGCGCTGAAAAATCTGTGTCGCACCGAATGGAACAGTGCCATTGCTGGCAATAGGTTTCTTATCGTGATCTCTCAAATTGCATGACAAATCGCTCCAATGTGAACCTAAGCTAAAGCTGAGTTACACTAGGGCAGCTTTGCGCTCTCTTCTTTGTGTTTTGTCTAGATGTGTTCCTGCCACCCAGAGGATCCATAGAGAGCAGCAGCACCCTTTGACTTGACTAATTATCACCAATAGCCAGCTGGAGGGCTATATCAAACTGTTGATCAGTGCACCTGCTAATTTTTTTGTGTATTTTTTGTCTAGAAAAAAACGGCTGAAGCCAAAAACAGCAGCTGTAAAAATGTCCAGTGTGCATGTCAAATCGCATGCCAAATCGCATCAATGTGAACTTAGGCAGAAGGAGATTCATCCCCCTGTCCTGTTTACGATTTTCAATGAAAGTAAAAGAAAATCACAAGTCTTAGTTTATCCATAGGTGTGCGCTCAGGGTGAGCCCGATTTGTCTGGGCACACGCTAACCACCTAGTGCGCATTAGCATTATCGCTCTGTGTGGCAACGGGGAGATCAATGTGCCAGGGCCATATATATGTAGACTAAGGTGACCAGATTTTAAAATGAAATCCGGGGACATATTTTTTTTTTTTTTTTATTGGCAAATAGTAAACTATTTTATAAGCATATTTTTCTCAAATAAAAATATGTAGTGTATGTGGTATGTGTTTATGTAATGATTGTATTATATATATGTTATTTCTGGAAATCATTTCATACCAACGTCATTATTTTCTTGTTCATAAGGCTACTTTCACACTGAAACATTTTACAGATGCTAATTTGCTAAAAATAGTGTCTGTAAATCGCCTCAATAGTCCCCCCCAATCCACCCCAATGTGAAAGCCCTGAGTGCTTTCACACTGGGGCGGTGCACTTGCGGGACATTACAAAAAGTCCTGCAAGCAGCATCTTTGGGGTGGTGAGGTGAGCGGTGTATATACCGCTTCTCTACCGCCCCTGCCATTGAAATTAATGGCAAGCGCTTCCGAAGCGGCTGCACACCGCCTCGGTAGCGCTGAGCACTTTTAACCCCTTTTTAACCCCATATCGCTGGTAAAACTCTGCTAAAACCAGCGGGGTTTTACCGCGGCTGCCCCCTCAGTGTGAAAGTAACCTAAAAGGGAAAACCATGCATTTTAAAGCACATTTGAAGAGTGTATTATACTCCCCAGCACAGCCTCATCAGTGCCCATCAGCGCAAACTCATCAGTGCCCATCAGCGCAGCCTCACCAGTGCCAATCAGCTCAGATTTACCATTGCCCATCAATGCAGCCTCACCAGTACCCATCAATGCAGCCTCATCAGTGCCCATCAGTGCAGCCTCACCAGTGCCCATCAGCGCAGCCTCACCAGTGCCCATCAGCGCAGCCTCACCAGTGCCCATCAATGCAGCCTCACCAATGCCCATCAATGCAGCCTGTTCAGTGCCCATCAGCTCAGCCTGTTCAGTGCCCATCAGTTCAGCTCAGCCTGTTCAGAGCCCATCAGCTCAGCCTGTGCAGTGCCCATCAGCTTAGCCTTACCTAGAGGAACGGATTATACAGAGCGGGGATCTCCTGTTTGCCCCACGCGGGTGCTGTCCTGAGACGAAGTCCCGTCTCCTATGATAGACATCACCAGTGTGCTGCCTATCATAGGAGCTGGCCCAGCAGGCGGGACATTGTCTGACAGCTGGGTAAGCGGGAGATCCCCGCTCTGTATAATCCAGGGGCGGGACTTAACGAGGATGGGGGCACAACCGCACTGGATCAACACAGCCCAGGCAAATATAAAGTAGAGTAACCAGACGTCCCTGACCCTGCAAAGCGGGGACAAAACCGGGGACAGACATTCTCTGGGGACAATGTCCTCAATCCAGTGACTGTCCCCTGAAACCGGGGACGTCTGGTCACCCTAATGTAGACACACACATGCATATGTGTTTGACGTTTGGGGTGTACACTAGGATTGCCACCTCATCCCTTTAACCCATGCGGACCTAACAGTGGGGGGTATTACACACAGTCCATTGGCTGCAGCCACGGGTATGTGTGTGAAACTGACAGGCTGTCCTCTGCCTGTCAGGTGAGAGTGTTTGGGCGGTGCCGCTGCTGCCCAATTGCTCTCACACACCCCCCGTACCGGCAACCCCCCCAACCCCCACGTGCGCTCCCACCATCCCACCGCTTGCCCATCTGCAGGCCCGGGACCATCATAGCGGGTGGAGGGGAAGGAGAAGAGCAGATACACGTCCACTCTCCTCCCCTTGTTGTGACCCAGAAAGCGATGACTCTGACGCCACTTCCTGGTCAAGCTCTCAGTGTCCCCGGCTGGCTCAGCCAGGAACTAATGTTTTGCAATGCAAAACATTTAGTGGAACACAGGGGAGACATGCAGGGACCTAAAAGACCCTGCATATCTCAATAAAGAGAACCTGTCACCAAAAAAACATCACATAGGGGACTTTTTGCAAAAGGTAAAAGTTACACCCAAGCAAATAAAATTCCCCCCCAAAAAAGTTTTGAGCCCCCCACATATATACACACACAAACGTAAGTGCATGCGTCGGGGCGCCTTCATTGCCATGCATGCCGGAGTGAGAGCAATAATTCTAACACAAGACCTCCTCCATAACGCTAAACTGATACCTATAGGGGGCTTCTGAACTGTCGCCTGTAGAAAATATAGGGTACTGAAGTTTGACGCCATTTCACGGGGCGCACAAAAATTTAAGGTTTGGCATGTTGGGTATCATTTACTCGGTGCAACCTCGTCTTTTATATTTTACCAAAAATGTGGGTAATTTATTGTGTTTGTTTGCCCTAAATATTCACATTAATGTGTTTTTTTACTGCAATTTTGCTTTTCCTAGACCTTTGCGGTAATATCATGTGACATAAAAAATTGAAACTACCACTATTTTATTTTCTAGGGTGTCTGCTTTCAGAAAATATATAATGTTTGGGGGTTTTGTGTAATCTTCAGGCCCAAAATTATTTTTTAAACACGTGTGCAAAAAAACCCAGTAAAAACGGATCTGGCAGCGAAAGGGTTAAAACCGAACACATATTAATTACACAGGTTCTGTGGCTAATTAAGGTTGTAATTAAACTCAATTGGTGCCTTATCTGCATTTAGCCTCAGAACCTGTGTAATTCATATGTGTTTCGGGTTTAAAGGGTGAGGTGGCACCCCTAGTGCACACCTTAATGCAATAGGCTGCACACACCTATGGGTTTATCCCAGAACAGGAATAGTGGGGATATTTTCCAATGGGGACACTGCTGGCCTGCTGACAACCAGACATTCCCTCACTTTACAGGGAATTCCTTTCATTTCCTGTTTTTTTCTATTGGGACACCAAGTGAACGGTAATCTCCCCAATGGGACACAGATGGCAAAAATAACTCTTAAGTTGGGTTCACACTAGTCTGATTCTCGGACCGACATTAGGAGCACAAGTCGCATTACGTCGCAAAAACAACGATTCCCTATGAGGGCCGTCTTAACTGGTCCGTCTTGTGTTTGTCAAAGTCGGACCGACTTTGAAAAAGGTTCCTGTACTACTTTTGTCCGACTTTGATCCTACTTCAGCCCATTGAAAGGCACTGAAGTCGGATCAAAGTCGGCATGCGACTTATGCTCTGGGGATCTTGAAGGGGAACTCCACGCCAAATTAAAAAAAAAAAACGGCATAGGGTCCCCCTCCAGGAGAATACCAGGCCCTTTGGTCTGGTATGGATTTTAAGGGGAACCCCGCGCCAAATTAAAAAAAATATGGTGTTGGTGGGGATTAGCGAGCGCCCCCCCCCCCCCTAGACCATACTAGGCTGCATGCCCTCAAAATGGGGAGTATGGGTGCTTTGGGGTAGGGGGGGCTCTGCGCCCCCCCACCCCAAAGCACCTTGTCCCCATGTTGATGAGGACAAGGGCCTCTTCCTGACAACCCTTGCCCGTGGTTGTCGGGGTCTGCTGGCAGGGACTTATCGGAATCTGGAAGCCCCTTTAACAAGGGGGCCACCAGATCCCGGCCCCCCACCCTATGTGAATGAGTATGGGGTACCTTGTACCCCTACCAGTTCACCTGAAAAAAAAGTGTAAAATACCACACTACACAGAAGAAAGAAGAGCTGGAGAGGGGATAAGACGCCGGAGCTTTAATAAAAGATTTCAAAAACCTGTGTAGTGTGGTTTTTATTTTACACTTTTTTTTCAGGTGAATGGGTAGGGGTACAATGTACCCCATACTCATTCACATAGGGTGGGGGGCCGAGATCTGGGGGCCCCCTTGTTAAAGGGGACTTCCAGATTCTGATAAGTCCCCGCCCACAGACCCCGACAACCACCAGCAAGGGTTGTGGGGAAGAGGCCCTTGTCTTCATCAACATGGGGACAAGGTGCTTTGGGGTGGGGGGCTCAGAGCCCCCCCTGCCCCAAAGCACCCATACTCCTAATGTTGAGGACACGCGGCCTGGTATGATCCAGGAGGGGGGGCGCTCACTCGTCCCCACCCCTTTTCCTGGCCTGCCGGGCTGCGTGCTCGGATAAGGGTCTGTTTGGATTTTGGGGGGAACCCCACACCATTTTTTTAAAAATTTGGCCCGGGATTCCCCTTCAAGATCCCCAGAGTACAAGGTGCCTGGTGTTGTCGGGATCAAAGTCGCATCCCTGTTCACAGAAAATCGTTCCGACTATGACCCTATGTAGGACCGTAAATCGCACAGCAAAGTAGTATCAAAGTCGGACCGTTTAAATGTCGGATAGTGTGGACCCAGCCTTACAGGGGTTATAACTCTCCCTTTACTCAATCCAAAATAAACAAAAATGGTTCACCTTTAGTTCTACTTTAAGGTTTGTTTTACCTCCAGTCATTAAGGGGTTAAATGAATAAAAATTTACAGTGCTGTGATGTACTGTGATGTAATTGTATTAACACGTATTGTGGAAACACTGCTATTCATGTGATAAATAAAACATTCAGCTCTGGTTTACACCTACAGCTACTTCAGCACAATTTGAAAACCGCAGATCAGTGCGATTTGCACCTCCGATTTCATTGCGGCTTGTGACTTCATTTAACAGAAGTCTATGCAAGTCGCAATAAAATCCCAGAAAAGAGCGCCGGAAACTTTTTCAAGGTCGCACCGATTTGAATTGTTCCATTGCCAGCAATGGGGTGCGACTTTCATACAATTTTGAACTGTCAAATCGCATTCCAAATCGCACCAGTGTGAACCAGGGCTTAATCAAAGGGCGCCTTGAATGTCACGACCAGCAAAGGAAGGTTTAACACAGACAGCGCGTACAGGGAGAAGATTAACAGTAGAATAGAAATGGTTAAAAACGTTTTACAGCAGTGTATACTGTACTATGCATACACCACATGCGCGTGGCTGTGCTGCGCACTGAAAAAAAGGACAGCATGCACAAATTTCAATGCAGTGCAACGTAATCCACCACCTCGCACCATGCTGTGGCCAATAGAACTCAACCACATCCGGACCGCCCATCGCACATATACTGTGGCAGGGCAGGCCGGCTGTGCGAAGCAAAGTACCTGTACGTTGTTTCCTGTTCCTGGGTCTGGGGCGCACACTCTGCCAGAGACCTGCCCCCGCTGTGATTGGACACAGCAGGAGCCAATCAGCAGGTCCGATGGCCGCTGGCCACCCGCGATCGTTCGTAAGAGAGGCAGAACGGCGTTCTGCCTATGTATACAAGGTTCGGTCACAGAGAGGGATCTTGTATTCCTGTTAATGCAGTTAGTCCACCCCCCACATAGTTAAGGCTCGTACACACAATCCGATCTTCGGACGACAGAACGTCCGTTTTCTGTTGTATGCTTGTTTCATGTCGAAAGTGAAGAGCGTACTAACAATAAGAACATTTTCATATGATCGAACCCAATGTCAGAAGTGACGTAATGTTTTGAATATTTTTACATCTTTTTTTCGTTTCTAAGTAGGCGTAGTCTCGGTCGTACGATTTTTTTCATACGAAAACCGTACTAACGGAACGAAAATCGGACGTTGCATTGTCGTACGACAAAAATTTACTAGTCTGCACATCCAGCTTTTGTCTGATGAAAAATAAAAAGCGTCTGTAGAAAGGAGTGTACTAACGCTAAGAATTTCGGAAGACAGGCCGTCGAGCGAAAATTCCCATCTGAAACTTGCATTGTGTGTACGGCCTTTAGAAAGCATTCCCTAGCAGCACGCTTAACCCTTTGGTTGCTCCTGATGTTAACCCCTTCCCTGCCAGTGTCATTTATACAGTGATGGAGCATTTTTTTAGCACTGATCACTGTATTGGTGTCACTGGTCCCCAAAAAGTGTCACTAAGACCCCTTTCACACTGAGGCACTTTACAGACGCTATTTATCTAAAAATAGCACCTGTAAAGTGCCTCAAAAATCCCTCCCCATCCACCCCAATGTGAAAGCTGGAGTGCTTGCACACTGGGGCGGTGCGGGACGTTACAAAAAAGTCCTGCAACTTGCATCTTGGGAGTGGTGCGGTGAGCGGAGATAAACCCCTCCTCCCCCGCCAATGCCCATTGAAATCAATGGGGCAGCGCTTCCGCAGCGGCTGTACACTGCCTCGGAAGCGTGCCGGAACTTTTAACCCCATTTTAACCCCTTGTGGGGGGTTAAAAGCACACCGCTTCTGACGCTATAGCGCCGCTATAACAGTGGTAAGTCCCTGCTGAAACTAGCGAGGATTTACCGCTACCTAGGGTTGCCACATCACCCCTTTAATCCAGGACATATTAATTGCACAGGTTCTGTGGCTGATTAAGGTGGTAATTAAACTCACTTGGTAACGTATCTGCTTTAAATCAGCCACAGAACCTGTGTAATTCATATGTGTCCTGGATTAAAGGGATGAAGTGGCAACCCTACCGCTACCGCCCCACCGCCCCCAGTGTGAAAGTGTCCAATCTGTCGCAGTCCCGCTAAAAATCGCTGATTGCCGCCATTACTAGTAAAAAATAAATAAATAAAAATGCCATAAAAATATCCCATAATTTGTAGACGCAATAACTTTTGCGCAAACCAGTCAATATACGCTAATTGGGATTTTTTTTACCAAAAATATGTAGAAGAATACATAAAAGTCCTAAGGCCTAAAGTGATGAAGAAATTCGATTTTTTTATTGGATATGTTTTATAGCAGAAAGTAAAAAATATTGTTTTTTTTTTAATCAAAATTGTCGCTCTTATTTTGTTTATAGCGCAAAAAATCAAAACCACAGAGGTGATTAAATACCACCAAAAGAAAGCTCTATTTGTGGGGGAAAAAAAGGACACCAATTTTGTTTGGACGCAACGTCGTACGACTGCAATTGTCAGTTAAAGTAACGCAGTGTAGTAACGCAAAAAATGGCCTGGTCATTAAGGGGGTAAAACCTTCTGGAGCTGAAGTGGTTAATGAAATGTACTATGTGACATTTCAAAAAAGTTATTTTTATTTTAATAAAACACAAACAGTGCGATGCGCTGCAATTGGCTCATCCACGCCCTGATTTCATTCCATTGCACAAAAGTGGCTGCGTTCTAACGCAGCTGCTGGGGTGAACCGGCCCTAACTTTCAATATAAAACTTTTATATGCTATATTGGGAAAGAAAACAGAAAAATATACAAAAAAAAAAATAAAAAATCAACAATACTAGTTTAGGTCACTTTAGTTATACAGCATTTTTGTGAAAATATCCCACACTCTCTATAGAGAAAAGGTAACAAGTTCTGCGGGTCATTTCATATAAATAACATGTACACGTTAAAAAGAAAATCATCAAAGAATACGTACATTTCTATTAAATGAGTTCCCAGGCAGGAGAGGTAGAGCCATGCTGATTCCTCTTTGGATATCACACACACTGAAACACTGACAGGGGAACCATGGAGACAGCTTTGTTTACTGACTGTTACTTGGTAACTCATCAGCTGACAGGGAAACCTTTTTTTTACATTGCAGCTTTATTTCAAAGGAACAGTTGTGACGTTCAAGTCTAAACAATAGCTCTGGAGGCTTTTGTCAGTTGTGTCTGCTTTTGTGTAAAGCAGCACATACATTAATTATTTAGTCTTTGTGAGTTGAACAAAAAAAAAGTACTCAGTGTGGATGGTGGAATCCTTCCTGTTGAGCAATTGTATTCTGACCCACTATCAGAATAAACTGATTGGCGCTGCCAGCGGCACTGATCGAGAGGAAATTTTCCAGCAGGGCGGTTGTACAAAAAAGATTGGTAGATCTACTTTTGTACAATCTGCCTTCCCTTACATGGATCCAAATTTGGTCAGTCCCTGTTGAACCCGCCATATTTTGATGGCGGTTTAACCACCTCCCGGTTGCCGTATTGTAAAATGATGGGCGCAAGGTGGCTCTCTCGTTCTGGAACAACGTCATATGATGTCGTCCCACTCTTTTTTTTCTCCGAAGGTGATTCATATTGATTAGAGGACTTGAAAAATGTAAAGGAGTTTTAGTGGGTGGAACTCCGCTTTAATTTACAGATCCACTTGCAAGGTGAGCACGCATTTTAGCTGGTGGTGGAGCACCTGTGTGACGGTGGAGCACATAGTTTATAACCCTCAACACTTGCACTTTTTTTTTTCTTGCTTTTGGATACAAACGGTGGACTATTTGGAAGCTTTTTGCAGTGAAGCACATCTTTTTTAAGGGTGAGCGGCCCTGAAAACCGACACTTTTTTTAACTGTAGCACATAGTTTGTGAGGGAGGGAGTACTACTTTCAATTCATTGCTGTTTTGCATGTTTTGGAATTCTTTTATGTCATTAAGCGTATAAGGGGTTGATATCATATGAATATGATTTTGATATGAGAGATTTTCTATAATATGTTTAAGCACTTATGATTCACCTAATACCAGAGGATGGTCATATAATTAGGCAATCTGTTTCAGGCTGGGTTCACACTATCCGACAAAAAAACGGTCCGACTTTGATCCTACTTTGCTGTGCGATTTATGATCCTACATAGGGTCAAAGTCGGACCGTTTGTCTGTGAACAGGGATCCGACAATACCAGGCGCCTTGTGCTCTGGGGATCATGAACGGGAACTCCACGCCAAATTTAAAAAAAAAAACTGGCATGGGGTCCCCCTCCAGGAGCATACCAGGCCCTTTGGTCTGGTACAGATTTTAAGGGGAACCCCGTGCCAAAAAAAACGGCGTGGGGTCCCCCCCAAAATCCATACCAGACCCTTACCCGAGCGCGCAGCCCGGCAGACCAGGAAAGGGGGTGGGGATGAGCGAGCGCCCCCCCCCCTCCTGGACCATACCAGGCCGCGTCCCCTTATCATGGGGAGTATGGGTGCTTCGGGGCAGGGGGGGCTCTGAGCCCCCCACCCCAAAGCATCTTGTCCCCATGTTGATGAGGACAAGGGCCTCTTCCCGACAACACTGGCCGTTGGTTGTCGGGGTCTGTGGGCGGGGACTTCTCAGCATCTGGAAGCCCCCTTTAACAAGGGGGCCCCTAGACGCCGGCCCCCCACCCTATGTAAATGAGTATGGGGTACATCGTACCCCTACCCATTTACCTGGAAAAAAATGTACAAAAAAAACACACTACACAAGTTTTTAAATTATTTTATTAAATCAGCTCCGGTGTCTTCTCCCCTCTCCGGCACTTCTTTCTTTGGCTCTTTTGTGGGGTCTTCCTTCTTCTGAGGGGTCTTCTTTCTTCTCCTTCTCTGCGGCATCTTCTACTCTTTTGCCGGTCTTCTCCGCTGTCCTGTTCCCTCTGAGCAGAAGACGCCGCAGAGAAGGAGAAGAAAGAAGACCCCTCAGAAGATGGAAGACCCCTCAAAATAGCCAAAGAAAGAAGGGCCGGAGAGGGGAGAAGACGACGGAGCTGATTTAATAAAATATTTTAAAAACTTGTGTAGTGTGTTTTTTTGTACATTTTTTTTCCAGGTAAATGGGTAGGGGTACAATGTACCCCATACTCATTTACATAGGGTGGGGGACCAGCATCTGGGGGCCCCCTTGTTAAAGGGGGCTTCCAGATGCCAATAAGTCCCCGCCCGCAAACCCCGACAACCAACGGCCAGCGTTGTCGGGAAGAGGCCCTTGTCCTCATCAACATGGGGACAAGGTGCTTTGGGGTGGGGGACGTAGAGTCCCCCCGCCCCAAAGCACCCATACTCCCCATGTTGAGGGCACGCGGCCTGGTATGGTCCAGGGGGGGGGGGGGGGCGCTCGCTCGTCCCCACCCACTCTCCTGGCCTGCCGGGCTGCGTGCTTGGATAAGGGTCTGGTATGGATTTTGGGGGGGCCCCACGCTGGTTTTTTGGCATGGGGTTCCCCTTAAAATCCATACCAGACCAAAGGGCCTGGTATGCTCCTGGAGGGGGACCCCATGCCAGTTTTTTTTTTTAATTTGGTGTGGAGAGGAGAGGGGAGAAGACGTCGGAGCTGATTTAATAAAAGATTTTAAAAACTTGTGTAGTGTGTTTTTTGTACACTTTTTTTCCAGGTAAATGGGTTGGGGTACGATGTACCCCATTCTCATTTACATAGGGTGGGGGGCCGGCATCTGGGGGCCCCCTTGTTAAAAGGGGCTTCAAGATTCCGATAAGTCCCCGCCCGCAGACCCCGACAACCAACGGCCAGGGTTGTCGGGAAGAGGTCCTTGTCCTCATCAACATGGGGACAAGGTGCTTTGGGGTGGGGGGCGCAGAACCCCCCCTGCCTCTAAGCACCCATACTCCCCATGTTGAGGGCACGCGGCCTGGTATGGTCCAGGAGGGGGGGCGCTCGCTCGTCCCCACCCCCTTTTCTGGCCTGCCGGGCTGCATGCTCAGATAAGGGTCTGGTATGGATTTTGGGGGACCCCACGCCGGTTTTCGGCATGGGGGTTCCCCTTAAAATCCGTACCAGACCAAAGGGCCTGGTATGCTCCTGGAGGGGGACCCCATGCCAGTTTTTTTTTTTTAAATTTGGCGTGGAGTTCCCCTTCATGATCCCCAGACACTGATCCGACTTTGATCGGACTCCAATGCCTTTCAATGGGCTGAAGTAGGATCAAAGTCGGACAAAAGTAGTACAGGAACCTTTTTCAAAGTCGGTCCAACTTTGAAAAACACAAGTCGGAGCAGTTAAGACGGCTCTCATAGGGAATCATGGTTTTTGTGACGTAATGCGACTTGTGCTCCTCATGTCGGTCCGAGAATCGGACTAGTGTGAACCCAGCCTCAAGCAGCGCAAATACACACCTTTTTTCAATCTTCAGGAACCACAGTTAGTGACACCTGTGGCATTATATGTGTAATAAAATGCTCCCATCTATGCTGAATCTTTCTGCCAGATGATGTAAATCATGCTTATTTTTGCGCATTTAGAGGCACATGGCACTTAGAGAACCTTATAAATGTATATGTAGACCGCACTGCCAAAACATGTGAATCAAGATTATTAAACAGTTTGCCACATGTAAAAGTGCAAAAAAATAAACAAATGTACAACAACAGAAAATACAACTAATGTCCAATGTATCAATAAGTACCATTCAAATTCATTCAAATAATAGTTGCTTAAAAATGTAACCTGTAATCAACATAAAAGACAACAACATGTAAACAAATAAAAAAACGTGAAAATGTACACCGTTTGACAAATT
>BLSH010386158.1:127701-151686 GCA_018402905.1 Glandirana rugosa | reverse complement strand
TTCATGGCGGTTTCTCCAAAGAACCCAGAAGGCCCGCTGGAAAAGGTGACCCTGCCCATTGAGGGTCACCCAACTACACAGGTGCTGCCAGAAGCGTACTCAGAACTGAAGACCTGCCTGACCACTCTTATCTGTCTGACATAGACATATCCTGTGTAGGGGTGGACGGGACCCCCAGAACCAGCCCACTAACCTACCCTCTGCAAATTGGGAACTTTCCAGATCTTCTAGCCCGGTTTGTGGGGTCATCCACCTGTCCTCTTAATCTCTGGGGCGCAGATCTACTGTCCATACTACAAGCCTCAATTGTTTTTCTCTGAAGATGGGACCATCACTGTCTCCTCACCACTGGGCCTTGAAGACACCTCACTGAAGACAGAGTGAAAGCAATTTCTGACATGCCACTCCCACAAGGCCAGAAGCCCCTACATGCCTTCCTTGGATTAAATTCCTACTGCTGAGCATGGATTCCAGAAGCCTCCCTACTAATGCAACCTTTGTATGATGGCCTAAATCAGACCCCTTCCAGATGTCTCCCGAATAGAGTTGAGTGAACCCGAACTGTAAAGTTCGGGTCCATACCAAACTTTGGGGTGTCCGTGACCCGGACCCGAACCCGGTCATTTGAAAAAAAGTCTGGGTTCTGGTATTTTATCCCGCCTGTTGAATAGCTGCAGGGCAGCCAATCAACAAGCGTTTCACTGGTTTGCCCTTAAAAGCCATCACAGCCATGCCTACTAATGGCATGGCTGTGATTGGCCAGTGCATCATGTGACCCAGCCTCTGTATAAGCTGGAGTCACGTAGTGCTGCATGTCACATGCTCTCAGGCTAGTGTAGGGAGAGGATGCTGCCGGTGCTGTGAGGGACAGATTGCAGATCTAATAACATCTCATCCTGCATTACAGAACAATCTGATACTGGACTGGACTAGGTATAGTTTACTACTCCTGCTTTTAGGGACAGATTGCAGATCTTATAACATTTCATCCTGCATTACAGAACGAGAGGAGAGAGGTTCCTGCTTGTGCTGTAAGGGACAGATTATTGTTCTAAAATCATCTCCTAGTGCTATAGGGAAAGGTTCCTGCTGGTGCTGTAAGGGACAGATTATTGTTCTAAAATCATCTCCTAGTTATATAGGGAGAGGTTTCTGCTGCTCCTGTGAGGGATAGATTATTCTAAAATCATCTCCTAGTGCTACAGGGAGAGGTTCCTGCTGCTCCTGTAAGGGATAGATTATTGTTCTATAATCATCTCCTAGTTCTATAGGGAGAGGTTCCTGCTGGTGTTGTAAGGGACAGATTATTGTTCTATAATCATCTCCTAGTTCTATAGGGAGAGGTTCCTGCTGTTGGTGTGAGCGATGCATTTCTTGCACAAAAATAAAAAGTGCGTCTACGTTGCTGTTTTCCAAAAATAAAGAAGAAGAATTTATTATTCTTTTTTTTGTATTAATAAATGGTGCTACATAGTATATTTGTGGGCAGAATGAGGAGAGTGTCAAATAAGGGACGTGGTCGTGGTGCTGCTGGTGTTGGTGAAGCTCCTGTTGCTAGGAGAGGACGTGGTAGATCTGTGCCAGCTACCTCCTTCCTCAGGTGTGAGTAGCTGACAGAACCTTCAACGTTATATGTTAGGCCCAAATGCTGCTCAACGAATGTGAGGCCAGAACAAGTACAGGCGATAGTAGATTTGGTGGCTGACAATGCCTCCAGTTCCTTCACATTGTCTCCCTCCTGGTCCCTTGCTGAAAGCTCAGAGTTGGCACCTGAACCCCATGGCCATCTGGCTTTCACCTCACTTCCTTGTAAATTAGCCAAGCAATCTGAGCCCCAAGTCATGCAACAGTCTCTTAAGCTTTTTGATGACTCTCCTGTGCTTTCCGTGGGCCATCCACATAGCCCTGCCCCAGAAGTTTTTATTTGATTTTAAGTTATTTCCCTATCCCCATTTTTTTGTAGGGCACTGGTCCTACTCTTACCCCCATTTTACTTCCTTTTGCAGCCCTCTAGCACTTTCCAGGACTTTTTTACAGCCATTTTTGTGCCGAAAAGTTTGGGTCCCCATTGACTTCAATGGGGTCCGGGGTCAAGTTCGGTACCGAACCCGAACTTTTTTGCGAAGTTCGTCCGAACCCGCCGAACCCGAACATCCAGGTGTCCGCTCAACTCTACTCCTGAAGCAATATCCAACTTTGAGGCCCTCAATTGCGCCATCTCATGAAAAGACCTTCCAGCTTTTTGTGTCTGAATGTTAAGGACATGCTACTGGAGTACTCGCTCAATCATATGACAACCGCCTGCTCCCCATAGGCTATTATTCCTGCTGTCTGGACGCAGTAGCCAGAGGGGGGCCCCTCCTGTTTGCGAGCTGTCTTTGCCGCACAGGCCCTGTTGGACAAGACTTCAGATTTAGCCCTGGGACATCACTTCATCCTACTTGCACCCCCATGACATTGCTGATATACTGAACCAAGTCCAGCCAAACAATCTGCCAGCTGGCTGCGGGAAATGGATGGAGGGGTGGAAATCGAAGAACCAATACTCCCCCTACAGACCACACCAGTGGACAAAAGCTACCTCAAGGAACTCCAAGAAGCAGCAAGTCCAGAAGAAAAGGAAAGCTGGAGACAGAGGGGAGCACCTCTAAGATGGTCTGTTTGAGTGCAACAAAAAGATTTGCTTACCCAGGCACATGTACCCGGCCGTGGTGCAATGGGCACATTGAGCTGCCCACTTGTGAAAGACTCTTATGAACTCTCTTATCAACAAGTACTATGTAGCACCAGGAATCACTCCACTGACCCACAACTTCTGCAGATCATGCACTATCTGTGCCAAGTGTAACCCAGGCTGCACAGAGAAGACACCACAAAGACATTTGGCAAAAGCGCTGTACCCCTTTCAAAGAATACAAATTGACCACATCCAAATGCCAAAAAAGTGGTCGATATGAATATGCCCTAGTGGTGGTAGACATGACCGGAAGCCTATGCCGTTACAAACATGACAGCCAAGACCACGGCTAAGAAACTACTGAGTGAGATAGTATGTAGATTTGGGGTCCCAGAGGTGATAGAGAGCGATCAGGGCCCAGCCTTCACAGCAACCCTTACAAAAGCGATTTGGGCAGCACTGGGGGTTCAGTTAGCTCTACATACCCCATACCACCCTCAAAGCAGCGGGAAGGTAGAAAGGATGAATGGGACTCTAAAAAAAAACAGAATGTTAAAGATGGCCCAAGAGACTAATATGAGTTGGCCAGACAGTTTGCCCATAGCCCAGTTCAGTGTCAGATACTCCCCGCGGGGGAAACATGCCCTGTCCCCTTATGAAATGTTGTGTGGGTCAGCTCCCAGACTTAGTTGTTACTTCCCACAGCAGTTGCAGTTACAATCTGATGTGTTAAGTAGCTCTATCACACGTTTGTCTAGAGAATTAACCAATATCCATTCACAAGTATTTTCCTCCATTCCAGATCCAGAGACAGACTCGAAAATTCACGAGGGGAAATTCACTTGATCCCTGATTTGAAGGACCATTCCAGGTGCTGTTGACCACAGCTACATCAGTCAAGCTAGAAGGGAAAAGCACCTGGATACACGCCTCCCACTGCAAGAAAGTCCCAACCCCTGAGGACAAGACACTGCACCATGATGTCCATCTTGTATATCCTTTTTCTGGTGGGGTTGGTGGGAGTTTAACACGTGGCCATCATAAAAAAGGAGGGCATTATACAATTTTGGTACAACTCATCCAACACACATGTGGCCACTTTGACCTTTGATTACTGCAACATAGTCTCCTGTCCCTCAGGTGCTGCTTGGCAATGTAATTTGTATAACACCCCTGGACGCAGGTCATGGTATGTGTCCACCTATATATGTGTCACAGATAGTTACTGGGGACAGAACTTTGACTATTGGGGGTCGGTGGGGTGGAATACAGGAGAAGACTGGGGGTACCAACCATAGAGTGCACTGAGTAGAACAGATAAGAATGGGAGATCCTGGTTAAAAAGGATGACCCTGTTAAAACAGGTACATGCCTATCCGCTGGAAGAACAGGCCACTCCTAGGTACGGTCCCTCTACAAATTCCTGAGGAAAGTGAAGAGTGTTTTCTTAGTCTGTATACTAACACAACCACCGATCATTCCACATGTGAAAAATGGAAAAGGAGTATCCCATAGTTACCAAAGCACCAAAGCCTAGTGAGGGTATCACTATTTACCCGGGGAATTACACCTGCTACACCAATTATAAGGGCAGAGGAAGATTCCTGGGTAATTTCACCAAAGGTTATTGTTCCACTTATAGTAGTGTCTCAGGGGAGCAGGTACAAAAGAAAACCCAGTCCCTTGGTGACATATACTGGATCTGTGGGGACCTGAAAATTAGAACAAAATTAGAGGGAACCTGGACTGGTGAATGTGCCCTTGCAAAAGCTATCATGCCTCTCCACATCTTAGCAGGAAAAATCCCTAACGCACACCCTGACCCAGCACCTAGCCGGAAGAGGAAACAGGAAACCCTTCCTGGAAGCTTTGACCCTCATGTACTGTATATGTAGATGCCATTGGAGTCCCAAGGGGGGTCCCTGATGAGTTTAAAGCCAGAGACCAGGTAAAAGCAGGCTTTGAATCCCTAATACCAATAATCACTGTCAACAAGAAAGTAGGTTGGATAAATGACATCTACTATAATCAGCAAAGATTTGTGAATTATACCAGGGATGCCCTACAGGCGATTGCTGACCAGTCGGGCCCCACATCCTACATGACGTTTCATAATAGAATGGCCCCTAGACATGGTTCTAGCAGAGAAGAGGGTGTTTGTAAAATGATAGAAGGTACAGGGACATGTTGTACTTATATCCCTGACAACACTGGCCCGAATGGTAAAGTTACATTAGCTATTAAGAAATTAGAGGACCTGTCAGTGGAACTGAAAAAGAACTCAGGTGTCACAGACCCGTGAGATCAATATTTTAGCTGGATGAGTGGGTGGCAAAAGGTGCTCGCCCAGATAGGGGTAACAGTATTAATAATCCTAGTCATTTTAGCACTGATTGTATATTGTATTCTACCATTTGTAAAGAAGTTAATGAGCAAGGCTGTAGACAACAGCACGTCTACATTTCTCCACCAAGAAGAGGAGGACCCCCATATGATGGAAGAGGATAAACCCTTCACCCCTCTACAGTCACTCCCTGTCCATAATTTCACAGTCCTATATAGTTATAGGGATAGTTAGTGCCTGACTGCCTTTCTCCAAGCTGTATCGAGGGGGGTAGTGAACTAGTTGCTGCCCGTCTCTATGTACAGCCTAAAAGAGTTGCAAAGGAGAATGGGCCAGGTGAGTAGGACCTTTAGTATGAGGGACAGAAGAAAATAGTAATTTTAAGGGGGGACTGTGATGGAATTAGGTAAAATGACCATTATTGTAATGTATATATGTGCAGCTACCTTTTTTACCTTTCCTTACTCAAAATGGCCGCTAGTAGCACCCCCTCCCATCGAGTGAAGTTCAAATACTAAGATGGAGTCTACATCTGGTGACTACACCCCCAGAAGAGACTGGCAGTATGAGGAAGTAAAGAGTGAACAGAGATCGACAATCAAGCAAGTTCCTGCATTTCAGCCAATCAAGACGTGCCTTTAAGACTGACTACATTTACATAGTAGTGATGTACACTCTATTGCCCTTTGTGCATAAAAGGCTGAGCAACGCCTTGCAATAAACAGAGATAAGAAAGTGATTGAACTGAGCAGATGTCAGTGTAATTACTCCCTTCTCTCTCTACGTGCACGTATCTACACTTCATAATTTGGAGCAGCAGCAGACATCCAACCTGAACTCGATTGCGGTTTTGATCCATTACACCACAAGAGTTGGGCCGAACATCCCTCCGGTTTGGTTCATGCCAGAACTCTCAAACATTGCAAAAGTTTGGACCTGAACCATGAACCCTATTAAAGTCTATATCTGAACGTGAAAAATCAAAAGTGCTCATTTTGGGGGCTTAGTTATGGGCTATAAAAAGGGTATGTGGGCCTGGGTACTGCCCTGGGAGACATGTATCAATGCAAATTATTTTTTTCAAAAAGATCGTTTTTAGAGGAGCAGTGATTTTAATAATGTTTAAAGTGAAACAATAAGAATTAAAAATTCCTTTAAATATAGTGCCTGGGGGGGTCCCCTTAGTCTGCTAGTAAAGTGGCGCATCTGTACCATGTATAGAACATGCTGCAGCAAAACTGACATTTCTTAACCACTTGCTGACCTGCTCACGCAGTATACTGTGGTAGAGGTCGGCACTCCTGCGCGAACCGACGTACCTGTATGTCCGTCAGTGAATGTGGGATTGTGGGCGCGCGCGCGCTGCACACCGTGGGTCCCATGGACTCGATGTCCGCCGGCAACCCACAATCGCTCTGTGCAGAGGCAGAATGGGGATCTGCCAATGTAAACACTGACAGGGGACATGAAAGAGATCTACTGTTCCCAGACATCGGGAACGGTGATCTCTGTCATGTCACTGGCAGCCCATCCCCCCTACAGTTAAAACACACTGAGGGAACACAGTTAACCCCTTTATTGCCCCCTAGAGTTAACCCCTTTCCTGCCAGTGTAATTTTTACATTGATCAATGCATTTTTATGGCACTGATCAATGTAACAATGTCACTGGTACCCAAAAAGTGTCATTTGGGGTCAGATTTGTCGCAGTCCTGCTAAAAATTGCAGATCGCCGCCATTACCAGTAAAAAAAAAATGAAATAAATGAAAGTCCATAAACCTATCCTGTATTTTGTAGACACCATAACTTTTGCGCAAACCATAAAAAAAAATATTTTTCAAAATTGTCGGTCTTTTTTTGTTTATAGTGCAAAAAAAAAAAAAACACAGAGATGATCAAATACCACAAAAAAAATGCTCTATTTGTGAATAGTGAATTTGTGGAAAAAAGGAAGTCAATTTTGTTTGGGTATTGTAAATTAATAACAAATTTGAAACATTTTTTTTCATGTTTTGATTTGGAATAGACTGTGCAGTGTTCCCAGTGCATTTGCATGTGTGGAAATAAAAGCTACTATAAGGATTTTGGGCTTTAGGGCTGGTTCACACCATAAAAACGCACTCCAGATCTGTTCTGGATAAGTTTCTGCATGCGCGTTTTTAACAAGTTTTTGGCATGTTCCAGTGTGTTTTTGATGCATTTCCGGGTGCATTCCAGGTGCATTTTTTTTCTTCTTTTTTCCCTGTTTTTTTTCCACTATACTAGGGTTGAGTGCATTTTTGATGCATGCCAGTGCATTTCATAAGGCATTTTACTGTGTTCCAGTACAGTCCAGTGCAGGTAAAATGCAACACGTTTTACTTTTTTTTTGTGGAACTGGAAAGGCCTGGAACTGACTGCACTATGCCATTGGAAACCATTTAACCTACTTTTCATGCATTTTTGATGAAGAAAAAAACGCACTGGACTGCATGTGGTGTGAACTGGCCCTTACTCACATTTTTAAACACACTGCTATTATTTTTAACACATCTGTATATCTTGGCCCTTTTTTGAATATTGGTACCACGTACGCTTTATGTCAGTCAGCTGGTACCATTCCAGTCAACAAACTCTGCCTAAAAATTAGGGATAATGGGCTGGCTATAACATGGCTTAGTTCTTTGAGAACTCAGGTGTAAGCCATCCAGTCCTAGTGATGTATTCACGTTAAAGTTGATGTAAACCCGGGGGTGCGCATGCGCCGGCGAGAAGAGATGGTCGCATAAAAACGGAGCTCCTTCCCGCTCCGTCCTCTGAGCCCACCTGCAGCCTGAATTAGGGTCGGTGCCCCCCCTGGGCGAGAGCTCCGGACTCCAGAGGACCCCGTTCGGACTACTCAGGGAACCGCGGACCTGCCTGGCCGGTTCTGGAGTGGGCAGCCTGGGAGTCCGAGATCTCCCCGATAATTAAATACATAGTGTGGGTCACCGCTGGGGACCCCCCCTGAGCCGCACCGGACACCTCCTAGGATCACCACGGCCTACACTGAGGAGAGGAGTCTGGACAGTGGGGTGAGTCTGCGGCTGTGGTCAGCACAGTCCCAGGAGCCCTCCTCTCATCCCGCCATAACCACAGCTTCAGGGGAACCCCCCTCCTTTTGTTTTGGGTCACAGAGGGGTTATAGCTCTCCCCTGCCGCTTGTTCCTCCGAATTGTGCAACAGGGACCAACATTGGCATTCAAGATACAGAGGTGTCCTGGTCTATTCCCCCATACAGCTTTAAGGATTGTGCGGCCCTCTAGGAGGGTTCACGGTGAGCCACATCTTGCAGGGGGTGAAGAATTGCCTGAGGTCCCACTTTTGCTGATCTTTGCCCTGGTCATCTGCTTGTTATTCAGTGTTCACTGGTCCCCCTGTTGTCCACTACGGGGGCATGGGACAGAGTCGCTCCCCTGTTTCTTACACGCGGTGGGGGCTGCATCCCTGGATAGCTGCTATGTATGCAGCAGCTGTCAGAAGGGATCTAACTAAGCATCCGGGCTTTACTGACAAGCCCCCCAAAGATGTCAGATGTCCCCGGGCACTCAACTTGACCAAGGGAACACCTCAGAGGATATGGAGGCAGGGGCGGAGGGGGGTTCACGGATTCTCCCTAGCCCGGGACCTCCTGTTCCTGAGCTTCTACAATTTTCCCCCCTGGAGTGGACTCTGGATGAGATGTTCGCATCCCCGACTGGGAACCGGGATCATGTTCCGAACACTCCGGGAGTCTTGCAGTCTCCTTCTCCGACTTCTCATCCCGACTTAAGGCTTATGATGGAAACCTTCTCCAAAATGCTCTCCAAAGGCCTTGCACAGACGGCTTCCCAAATAGCCTCCACCATCCAGACAGACCTTCAGAAACTGGGCTCCAGAATCGAGGCCATAGAACACAAGACAGACCAAACGATTACCAGAGTGAACAAAAATACAGCTCGCATTCAAGACCTACAAGATCAGCTGGACACAACCCTTTCCAAAATTGAAGACCTCGAAAATCGCTCTCGAAGGTATAACTTTCGGATCCGGGGGCTTCCAGAATCCATCACGGATGTTCACAATACAGTCTGCTCCTTCATTAAAGAGATAATCCCAGACATTCTGGATCACAGGCTGAAACTGGAAAGGGCCCATCGAGCTCTCCAAGACCCTCAAGCAGATGGTCTGCCTAGAGACATTGTAGTTAATCCACATTTTTATGCAGTCAAGGAAGGAAATCATGAAAAGCACCAGGAATATTCCCCAGCTGTCGTTTCTGGGCCACCAGATTCAAGTATTCGCTGACATTTCTCCGGGCAGCATTCAAAAAAGGAGGGCCATGAAGCCTCTGCTCGAAGCCCTGACGCAAAAGTCCATCAAATATTGGTGGTCTTTCCCGTTTCGTCTGTCCTTCTCCTTCAAAGGCAAGACTTATGGCTTTGGTACTTTCCAGGAAGGAGAACACCTACTGGTCAAGATGGTTCTGATCTCGCTGGCCCCAGCCTCTGCCCTTCAGGCAAAGTCTGCGGGCTCTTCCAAGCGGCCCTCGCCTCAGAGTCCTATTCCTCCAGTCTGGCGAAAGCAACACTCTAAAAGGACTCTCATCCCCCTTGATGGGAGAAATCTTCTCCTAAGCATCCGGTCTTTGATTGTTTCTCTCAACCATTGTCGAGTGTCCCCACCTAATATGTTGAGCTATGACTATTTCACTTGTTTATTTTCCTTACAGGTTGGACTCTGGGGGGTTTACTGGGTCTTTTTGGTCGTTCAGAAACTTTTTGCTTTTAAGGGGTTCTGCTAGGATCTAGGGGGGTTTATCCACTTGGCGGGGTGTGCAGGCTTCTCCAGGTCTCATCCTAGAGGTGGGCCAGACTGGGGGGGTGCTGGGTCCTGGGCGGTCTAACCCTATCTTCGGGTGGTCCCCTCCTGGCTCCTTTTCTGTTGAAATATAGTCTTGCACTTCCCGAGTAGGGATAGCTTCATGTACATGTTATTAAGTTATCTATTAGGTTTTGGTATGTGGAAGGAAGCTGTGGGTCTCGTGGGGGGGTTGGAATTCCCGGCCTCGTTACATTCGCCCGGGGGTGGGGGGGGCAAGAGGGGTAGCCCCCACTGGGGGCCCCCTCCTCCCCCGTGCCCCTGTCTCTGTTCCGATCTCCCCCCTGGAGTGGGTTCGGGGTTTTTGAGGTTCTAATTTTTAGCTCTGTTGCTCTGTCTAGTTGGGGGGTATTACCCCTTGTATAATATGCTTTGGGCTGTGATAGGGACGGGGCAGTTGACATGCACCTCCTTCTGTTTCTGGAAGCAGAATTATGGCTCACCTTAGAGCAGAAGTCACTCTGTTTAGGCAGAGGTTTTGGGTTCATATTGGGGGAGGGGACGTCGGATTGTTGGATCCCATCCCCCGGACACTGAGGGATGCGATGGCTAAGGGCCATCGCCCCCCTCTCCCTCTTTTTCTTTATCTCGATTTCCTTTCCAGGTTCATTCTTCTCTCATTTTCTCTTTCTCTAGGCGCCAGGAGGACTCTAGCTGGATGGTCGGAGAAATTATTGGTCCTCACCTTATGGGGAGGTTCCCCCTAATTGGTCTCTCCAACGGGCTCTGGTGAGTGATCCCTCAATGATGCATAGTTATCTCTTATTCCGGAATGCCCTCCTCACCTAACCACTTTGCCACACTGAAAGTGGCGCCCCAAAATGTCCAGGGCCTGAACTCCCCCTTGAAGCGTCGGAAATATTTCCATTCCGCCCACTCTCAGCACTTGGAGGTTCTTCTTCTTCAAGAGACACACTTCTCCACACAATATAATCCTAAATGTATGCACGAGAAGCTCCCCCAATTTCATTTGGCAAATGCTCCGGACAAGACAAGAGGGGTTGGGATATTCTTTGCTAAAGGGGTAGGTTTCCAATCTAGACGGAAAGTTAAGGATCCAGAGGGTAGGTTTATTCTCCTGGTAGGGGAGCTTTGAGGTCAGACTTACACCCTTGTTTCATATTACACCCCAAATCAGGGCCAGGTACAGTTCTTTCGGTCCATGTTGGAAGGTCTTTCTCCCCAGTTCGAGGGTACAGTGATTTTGGGAGGGGACTCCAATACTGCCCTGGATCATATATTAGACAAATCAGGGTCTGAACAAACTCGTCTTCGTCAGCCTGAAGGAGGAGGATCCTGAAGATTGCCAAGCTCCTTTTCTCACTGGGGTTGGTAGATGTGTGGAGGGAATACAACCCTAAAACGATGGATTTTACACATTTCTCTGCCCCCCACGGGACTCTGGCCCCCTGGTATCCAAATCCTTCATTAGGGAATCTCCCCTGTCTGATCACTCCATGGTGGTCTTATACTCTAATACCCAGCCGACTGTCGACTGTCGGGCCACGACCCCAATGGCGGCTCAAGGAATCAATTTTACATAACCCGGTCCATAACCCGGTCCACTGTATTCTTCTGGGGGAAGATCTTAACCACTTGCCGACCGCCCGCTGCAGTGTGACGGCGGCAAGGTGGGTTGTTATCGCGAAACATCTCATAGAGGGGGAAGGGCGGTGATCACAGGCTTCCTCTATATGGATGTGGAGGATCAGGGGATTTTGGAACAGAATCTTCTCGTTGCTGAGGAAGGTTACAGGACATGCGATAGCCCAAGACCCAGAAATAGCCTTTTTGCATCATAGGCCGGATGGTCTCTCTAAGCCCATGTTCAAACTAACTCAATTCATTTTACTGGGCGCCAAGATCACTTTGACGAGGGCTTGAAAGAGACCTTCCGTCTCCTTTAATGCAGCCAAAAAGAAAATCACATGGATAATGATCCAAGAGAAATTTGCTAATGCCCTTCTAGATTCCTCAGCCAAATTCGATCTGGTATGGGAGCCCTGGCAGAGATGCCTCAATCTTCCTCCCTGATGGGGTTTGGCATCCTACAAGGCCTAGCTATCCTGGCGACCCCCCCCCCCCTCTTCTCCCCTCTTTCTCTTCTCTTTCTTCTGCTCTCTAGTTCTTATCTTTTTCCTTTTCTGTATAAAGGTTTTTTTTTTCTTTTTCTCGGTTGTTAATATTTGGTATTTTACATAGTAACGGTCATTTGGGTCGTTAGGCCCCAAGATAGTTATATGACTTTATCCATCATGGGTAGGACAAATGTGGTATGGTATAGGATGAGAGTCCTGGGGGTGGGTCTGGCTTGATCCCGTTTGGGGCGACCGGTGGTGGGCATTGGCTGGACCCAGGAATTGCCGTGGTTGTTGGAAATACGTCTGCCCTTGTACCTGTCAACTGTTTTCATTGTCTTTGTTACTGAGGCCTACCCTTACTTTCTGTGTCTCATTGGTTTGTTGCTTTTGTACTTTTGAAAACTCAATAAAAAATTTTCAAATGTAAAGTTGATGTAAACCCAATTCATGAAATGTGAGCTAGGCACATATATCTGCAGTGTTTTGTTATCTCTCTTCAAAGCACTGTGCCCCGTTCTTCTGTTATCAACCTAATAACTCCTGACAAATTCCCCTTCACATATGATAAACAGCCTGAGTTTTGTGTTGGGGAGGGAGCTATAAATAGATTAGCAGAGCTCTGAACAATACAACGAATAGAGCTGAAAGTCCCTACCTATGAGGAGAGGGGGTGTGTGCCTTTCCTCCAGTCAGCTTTCTTGGCTGTATGCCCAGGCTTCACTGCTGTGTTAACAGGATGTGGACATTCTAAGCAGTATATAAAGATGAAGACTGCAGATACACATGTAAAATGTATGTAGGGAGATTTGTTTTATCTCCGTGTATCATCTGAGGCTGTTCGCTTCATTGGGTATATGTGAGGGTTTACATCCACTTTAACCACTTCACCCCCAGAAGGATTTCCCCCTTTAGGACCAGAGCACTTTTTGCGATTCGCTTTAACTGACAATTGTGCGGTCGTGCAACATTGTACCCAAACGAAATTTGCGTCCTTTTTTTCCCCCACAAATAGAGCTTTCTTTTGGTGGTATTTGATCACCTCTGCGTCCTTTCTGATCGCAGCTATAAACAAAAAGAGCGACAATTTTGCAAAAAAAACAGTTTTTCTTACTTCTTGCTAAAATACAAATCCAAAAAAATATATAAAAAAAAATTTTTTTTCAGCAGTTTTGGCCAATTTATATTCTTCCTCATATTTTTGGTTTAAAAAAATTGCGATCAGCTTTTATTGATTGGTTTGCGCAAAAGTTGCCACGTTTGCGGATGATGAGAATTCATTTCTGGGGTAATTTTTTTTTTTACTAGTAATGGCGGCAATATGCGATTTTTAGCGGTACTGCGATATTGGGGCGGACATGTCGGACCATTTTGACACTTTTTTGGGACCAATGACATTTTTACAGCGATTAGAAATTTAAATGTCCACTGATTACTGTAAGTCATTGGCAGTGAATGGGTTAACCTGCAGGGGGCAGGGAAGGGGTTAACTGTGTTCCCTGGGTGTGTTCTAACTGTGGGGAGGGGCTGGGCTGTTATGGGCATAAGAGAGCTAACTGATCCCAGTGACAGGGATCAGTAGATCTCCTATGCCCGCACTGACAGAGCGGGGAACCGCCGTATTTACATTGGCGGTTCCCCGTTCTTTTTGCTGTGGATGCTCATTGCTTATTTACGGCGATTCGCAGGACCCGTCCACGCTGCCGCAGTAAATATACTGCGCATGGTGTGGAAGGGGTTAAGGACTCATGCACACAGGACGTTTTTTGACTGTTTTACAACAGCTGTTTTTAGCTGCAGACTTTTTTTCCTACAGTCAATAAACCCTCCATCATGTTATCCTATGTGTTCATGCACACATAGGCCGTTATCAACTGTTTTTAGGAGTGACATTTTTTGAGCTGTAAAAACCACCCAAGACCAGAGGGTTCTGAGAGATGTTTTTCAGCTGTAAAAACGTTCAAACATGCGAAAACGCGGCTATACGTCGATCCCCAACCTTTTTGGATGTTTAGATCAATTGAGAAAAAATAAAAAAAAGAAAGCTGGACCTTTAAAACCGTGAAAAAACGCTGGTAATATAACGCTGGTAAAAGCTGAAAAAATCACTGATAAGCTACTGACGTTTTTTTGGATGTTTTTTTAACGTCCTGTGTGCACAAACATCCGACCTCTGAAAAGGAGCCGTAGCTGCCAAATACACCCGCAAGGCCCTCACTATGTCCAAGGAATGTAGAGCAATCTTCTTAGGATGAGACAGGCGCGGACACAAAGAAGGGAGGACAATGTCCTCATTAATGTGAAAAGAGGAAACCACCTTTGGTAGCAACGAAGGAGACGGACGCAGCACCGCCTTACCCTTATGTAGGACAAAATAAGGAGACCTATACGACAAAGCCGCCAATTCAGACACCCGCCTAGCAGATGTAATGGCCACCAAGAAGGCGACCTTCTGAGACAGCAATTGTAAGGGAATATCCCTGATCTGCTCAAATGGTGGTTTCTGCAGCACAGAAAGTACCAAGTTCAGATCCCACGGTGCCAGGGGTGACCGTACCTGAGGAACCACATGGCGTACCCCCTGTACAAATGTACGGATCAAAGAATGCGTCGCCAAAGGACGCTGGAAAAGAATCGCCAGAGCAGAAATCTGACCTTTGAGTGTGCTCAAAGCCAACTTTTGATCCAGGTCTTGTTCAAGAAAGGCCAGCACCCGATATACTGAAAAAGAACGGGGATTCCAACCCCCCGCCTCACACCAGGCAATATAGGCTCTCCAGGTGTGATGATAGATCTTGCGCGAAGTGCACTTGCGCGCCTTAAGCATAGTGGGGATCACTGACTCAGAGACCCCCCTATCCCTCAGTACCTGGGACTCAATAGCCATGCTGTCAAAGCCAGCGAGGGTAAAGCAGGGAGCAAGATGGGACCCTGCGACAGCAGATCTTCATGAAGCGGGAGTCGCTAGGGAACATCTGTTACCATCCGCACCACGTCAGCATACCAAGGACGCCGAGGCCAATCCGGAGCCACCAGGATTGTCGGGATTCCCTCCACTTCTATCCTGCGCAGTAACCGTGGTAGACGTTTGAGAGGAGGGAAGGCGTACAGAAGCCTGTACCGGGACCATGGGGCCACCAGGGCGTCCATGGCTACCGCCAACGGATCCCTTGACCTGCACACGAAGGTCTTCACCTTGTGATTGAATCTGGACGCCAGGAGATCCACATCTGGCGTGCCCCACCTTTCGCAAATCTGGCGAAACACCTCTGGATGCAGGGACCATTCTCCCTGGTCCAGCGTTTGGCAACTGAGAAAGTCCGCCTTCCAATTTTCTACGCCCGGAATGTAGATGGCGGAGATTGCTGGCACGTGAAGTTCTGCCCACCTTAGAATGTGGGCTGCCTCTGCTGCCAAGCTCCTTGTTCCACCTTGATGGTTCACGTACGCCACCGGTGTGGCGTTGTCCGACTGAACCCGAACCGGGAGGCTGCGCAGCCTTGCCGACCAGTGGGAGAGACAGAGCCTGATCGCCCTCAGCTCCAACACATTGATCGGAACATAAGACTCCTGCGCCAACCAACGGCCCTGAGCCGACAGTTGCCCCAGGAACCCTCCCCAGCCTGAGAGGCTGGCATCCGTCGTGACTATAGACCATTCCAGGGGAAGGAACGACTTCCCCAAGGTCAGTGCCGGGGCCCGAAGCCACCAGGCCAACGACCCCCTGGTCTGATGATCCAACCTTATCAGCTGATCCAGAGACAAAGGAGACTTGTCCCACTGCAGCAGTATCGCTCGCTGCAGGAGCCGGGTGTGACTCTGGGCGTACGGTATTGCCTCGAAGGTCGAAACCATGTGCCCCAACACCCGCATGCAGAAACGTAAGGAGGACCACCGTCGTGAAAACAGGGTTCGCACCGCTGCTTGTAGCGTCAGCAACTTGGCCGAAGGTAGAAATACCTTCGCCTGCACCGTGTCCAATATCAGACCCAGATATTCTAGGCGACAGGACGGGGTCAATGTCGACTTGTGTAGATAGATTAGCCAACCGAAGTCCTGTAGTGAGGTCAGGGTGATAGCAACATTGTCCTCCAGAGCCAGAGCTGACTCCGCTCGAAGGAGAAGATCGTCCAGGTAAGCTACCACAGCAATGCCTCTTTGTCTCAGCAGAGCCAACACCGGGGCCAGGATCTTGGTGAAGACCCGTGGAGCCGAGGCCAGACCGAAAGGAAGAGTCACAAATTTATAATGGCGGTCCCCTACAGCAAAGCGCTGGTGCCGGACACAAATGGGAACGTGAAGATACGCATCCCTGATGCCCAGGGACGCCAGAATATCCCCCTGGTGAGAGAATTACGAACGGCCCTGACCAGGGTGCCCACCAGCGCCCTTTCCCGTGCCACCGAGGCCCCCTGGTCCTCTTCACCATCCGAAGGCTCCAGCTTCCCGTCCGAGAGCTCCACGGGGGTCCCTGTGACCCCAGAGCCCCCTTCCAGCTCCGAGTCCTCCTCCGAAGATTGAGGAGGTGGACGCTTCTTGGGGCCCCCCCTACCCTGGCTCGGTTTCCCCCCGGGCGAAAAACTCTTCCAAAATTGAAGTCAATTGATCCAGGGGAACCAGAGGTCCCAGCGCGGCTTGTGCTTCCACAGACCCCTCCGGAGAAGCAACTGCCGGTTCAGCCGCCATTGCGCCACCACTGGGACACTTATGAGGCCTACCGGCCATTTGCCCTAACATGCGCCCCCACACAGTGCACTACAGAATGATCGGGACTGCCCAGTAGGACCCAGCACCACCAAGCCCGCACCCCAGGGAGAGAAACCAGAGATACTTGCTGAAATACTGCCCTCCTGCAGATGCTTGATAAGAGGCTGCCCCGCCTGCCGATGCCGCTGCCGTCCCAAGCGCCAACCAAGAAGAGGGAGAAGTGGCACCAACACACATGTGTTATTTCCCATGCAGGGAGACCAATCAAAAATGGCCGCCAAGCGGCCACAAGAGGCCAAAACCGCTCCCAAAATGGCCACGGCTGTGACAAAAAAGGGATTTTATTAAAACTTACCGTAAAATCCTTTTCTCTGAGTACACTGACAGACGCAGCTCTCCATTGACATGTGGGTTATATGCAGATCCTATTAGGAGTTAACTAGGCAAAGAAAGAAAGCAAGCTGGCCCCTCCCAGGGGGCTATCTCTTTCCCATATAATCCCCCTACTCTGCTCAGTACATCAGTTCGTAACAAGCCGTACCGAAAAAAACGCAGAGGGGTAGCTGCGTCTGTCAGTGAACTCAGAGAAAAGGATTTTAAGGTAAGTTTTAACAAATCCCTTTTTCTCCTACATTAACTGAGACGCAGCTTTCCATTGACATGTGGGGATGTCCCAAAGCTGTGTCATTAAGAGGGGTGGGCAAACGACAACAACTATACCCAACAGAACCTCTGAAGAGGCGCCAGACGCGCCTACACTGCCGCCTGTAAAACTTTACGGCCAAAAGCAGCATCCGAAGATGCGGACACATCAACTTTATAAAACTTAGTAAACGTGTGCACTGAGGCCCAGGTAGCCGCCTTGCACACCTGTGACACCGAGGCCTGGTGTTGAAAAGTCCAGGAAGTGCTAACAGCCCTGGTAGAATGAGCCGTGACTGGAAAAGGAGGCACTTTGCCCCCAACAGAATACGCATGAGTCACGGTCTGTCTGATCCAGTGAGAGACAGTAGCCGACGAGGCCGCCAATCCTTTGCGCGGACCATCCGTCAGGACAAACAACGCGTCAGACCTCCGAAAAGAGTCTGTAGCCGCCAAATACAACATCCAAGGAATGCAACTCAATCTCCTTAGGATGTGAAGGGTGCGGACACAACGAAGGAAGAACAATGTCTTTGTTAATATGAAAAGAAGAAACCCCCTTCGGCAAAAAAGAAGGCGACGGGCGCAAGACCGCCTTGTCCCTGTGCAGGACCAAGTAAGGAGACCTGCAGGACAATGCTGCCAACTCAGACACCCGCCTAGTGGATGTAATGGCCACCAAGAAAGCCACTTTCTGCGATAACAATTGTAAGGGAATATCCCTGATCTTCTCATATGGTGGCTTCTGAAGCACTGAAAGCACCAAATTCAAATCCCACGGTGCCATAGGCGACCGTACCTGAGGAGCCACATGTCTCACACCTTGTACAAATGTACGAATAAAGGAATGTGATGCCAAAGGGTGTTGGAAAAGAATCGCCAAGGCCGATATCTGGCCCTTGAGAGTACTCAAGGTCAATTTTTTATTCAGGCCCTGTTGAAAAAAAGTTAGGACCCTAGACACCACATAGGAGCGAGGGTTCCAGCCCCCCGCCTCACATCAGGCAATATAGGCCTTCCAGGTGCGATGATAAATTTTGCACGACGTACACTTGCGCGCCTTCAGCATGGTAGGGACCACTGAGTCGTCTACACCCCTGTCCCTCAGCACCTGGGATTCAATAGCCAGGCCGTCAAAGCCAGCGAGTGTAAAGCAGGGTGCAATATGGGTCCCTGAGACAGCAGTTTCGCAGTGGGAGATGCCGGGGAGCGTCTGCCACCATTCTTACTACGTCGGCGTACCATGGACGCCGAGGCCAATCCGGAGCCACCAGGATCATCGGAATTCCCTCCGCTTCCACCCTGCGCAGTAGGCGCGGGAGAAGTTTGATGGGAGGATAGGCGTACAGAAGACGATACCGACCCCAAGGTGCCACGAGCGCGTCTGTGGCCACCGCCAACGGGTCTCTTGTCCTGCACACAAAGGTCTTTACTTTGTGGTTGAACCGAGACGCCATGAGGTCCACGTCTGGCGTGCCCCACTTGTGGCAAATCTGGCTGAACACTTCTGGATGGAGGGACCATGCCCCCTGATCCAGCGTTTGGCGACTGAGGAAGTCCGCCTGCCAATTTTCTACGCCTGGAATGTAGATGGCGGATATTGCCGGAACGTGAAGTTCTGCCCAACGCAGAATGAGAGCTGCTTCCGCAGCCGCACTTCTCGTTCCGCCCTGATGGTTCACATATGCCACCGCTTTGGCATTGTCCGATTGAACCCGAATCGGGAGCCCTTGTAGCCACGCCGTCCAGCGGGATAGACAGAGTCTGATCGCTCTTAGCTCCAGCACATTGATCGGAAGGCGAGATTCCTGCGCCGACCAACGACCCTGGGTCGACAGAGAGCCCAGAACACCCCCCAGCCCGACAGGCTGGCGTCCGTCGTGATTATCGATCACGTCAGGGGAAGAAACGATTTTCCCCGCGTCAAAGCTGGGGCCCAAGGAAGCCAAGGAAGCCCTGGTCTGACGATCCAAGTTGACCAACTGGTCCAGAGACAGTGGGGATCTGTCCCATCAAGACAGAATCGCTCGCTGAAGTAGCCGAGTGTGGCTCTGAGCGTAAGGTACCGCAATAACGACTGCCGGTGAGACAGTAAGGTTCACACTGCTGATTGCAGGGACCGCAGCTTGGCTGGGGGTAAGAACACCTTCGCCTGCTTCGTGTCCAGAATCAGACCCAGATATTCCAGGCGACAGGACGGGGTCAATGTCAACTTCTGCAGGTTGATCAGCCAACGGAAGTCCTTTAACGAGGCCATGGTGATGGACACGCTTTCCTCCAGGGATGAGGCAGACTCTGCTCTCAGAAGCAAGTCGTTGAGGTAAGCTACCACCGCAGTGCCCCTCTGCCTCAGTAGCGCCAGCACTGGGGCCACCAACTTGGTGAAGACCTGAGGAGCCGACGCCAGACCGAAGGGCAGTGCCACAAACTGGTAATGGAGATCTCCCACCGCAAAGCGTAGAAAGCGCTGGTGTCGGAGACAAATGGGAACATGGAGATACACGTCCCTGATGTCCAGGGACACCAGGAAGTCCCCCTGATGTAGGGCGGCCACGACCGAGTGGACCGATTGTGTCCGGAATTTTTGCGCTTTCACATAAAAGTTTAGCGCCTTCAGGTCCAAAACTGGCCTACCCCCCTCCTTTTTTGGGGACCACAAATACGTTAGAGTAGAAACCGTGAAACCTCTGGCTGAGGCACCGGCACGATCAACCCCTGGTCTGATAGTGCCTGAACCGCCCCGAAAAGGGCCTCCCGACGTTGATGCGGGAGTCTTAAGTTCGATGGGAAGAACCTGTCTGGGGGTAGAGTGCTGAACTCTATCCTGTACCCGGAGGACACCACTTCCTGCACCCACCGGTCGGAAATGCGGGCAGTCCACCTGTCTGCGAACCCCAGAAGACGCCCCCCCAACCGATCTTCGGGTGGGGGCAACCCATCATGCAGAGGAGGACTTATCCTCTGCTTTTTTGTTTTTGCATTGCCAGGGCCTGTTACCGGCTCCTGCAGCAGTCTTGCCCGCTGCGCCAGGGGCATGAAAATACCTCTTCTGACCCGAAGAGACAAGTCCCTGCTTGTGGCAAAATTCTAGCCGCCTGGGCTCCGGAAGAAAAGTACTCTTCCCGCCCCTGAAATCCATAATGATTTCATCCAACTGAGGCCCAAAGAGACGGCCACCCTAAAAGGGGAGGTCCGCTAAACCTTTTTTGGATGCGTAGTCACCCGACCACGAACGCAACCAGAGGACCCGTCTGATAATGACTGCAAAAACAGACATTTTGGACAACATAGGGAGCAGGTCTAGAGCTGCATCACACAGGTATTTGATACCGTGAAACATGTTCTGCTTTCTGCAACACCTCAATCGTTCTGCCGCAGTCCAGATCATTCTGCAGCTCCGCCGTGCATTCAGACAGATATTGCGCCTCCATGGCAGATGCCAGGGCCGGTCGCAAGGCCAATCCTGCCAAAATTAAAAGTGCCTTGGACACTGCCTCCGTCCTCCTATCGGCAGGATCCTTAAACGACGGCGACCCCTCTAGGGGAATAGTCGTCGCCTTGTTCAGTCTCGCCACCGAGGGGGACGCCCACTTCTTTATGAAATTATCCTCAAAGGGATACCGGATAGCGAAACGCTTTGGCATGGTGAAGGAATGCTGCGGGCGCTGCCATTCCTGATAGATCAGATGATCAAAAAATGTATCATAAGGGTAAGCTCTCGGTGACCTAGGGGACCTGCCAGTCCCGCAGACATAAGTAGACATCTGCGACTCGCCATCTTGGTCCAGTCGCAAAGACGCACGGATACCAGAAATTATTGTAGACACCAGTGCCTTTTCGCGCGCTGCTTTAGCCCCCTGGTCTTCCTCCTCATCTGAGGGATCAAGTTCACCCTCAGAAAGCTCCACGGGGGGTCCCCATGACCCCCGAAGCTACTTCCTGTTCGGAATCCTCCCCTGAAGAACAAGGGGGAGGGGGGTGCTTTTTAGGGGTCCCCGGGGCCTTGCTCGGCCCCACCCTGGGAAAAAATTCCCCAAACACCGCCCGCAGCTGTTCTAGGGACACCAGGGATCCCAACTCAGGTTGCGCTGCATCTAAATCCTCTTCAGAGGGCCCTGCAGGGTCATCTGCCATTACACCCACAGACTGAGCGCACACAGTGAGAACAACCACTAGCGGCACCCCCACACTGTAACCACACCACCGCCCCTCAGAACGCCAGGGAGACCCAGGAGGACTGCACCCACCGCCACCAGCAGCCCCAGGAAGTCAGCTATACTTGCTGTTTCTGCCACCAAAAAACGTCCTGAGGACCGCCAGAGAGCTTGCGCCGTCAGCAGCCAGCCACACCGTCCCAGCAAAGTGAAAGGAAAAACATCAGCAGCATGTTTTCTCAGCATGCAGGAACTCCAATATGGCCGCCAAGGACATCCACTAGAGGCCAAAGGGCTGCTGAAGACCGTGGCTCTGGCAAAATGGCCGCCACAGCATGGTAGTGAAAATCCCATAGAAAATGGCGGCGGATCGCTGCATGGCGGCCTAGGCGGTCTGCACACAGTGCCAGCAGGGGGGAGAGGAAGGGACGAAAGGACCCAGGAGAGCCCCAGCGACCCGCCTCTACCGGTGGGTAACGCAGGCAGAAATGTCAAAATCGCCCTGCGGCCCCCCCAGCGCCCCTAGGGGGGCAGAGGGGGGCTCACTCACCACTCCTGATGGGCGCAGCGGGTAGCCACCCGGTCGCAGACTTTTCTCCCCAGCTAGGGAGGGATGCTGCTGGCCACAAGCCCCTGGACAGGATCAAATCCGGACACTGGGCACAAGTGGGGATCACCCACTGGCCGCCCGCACGGAACGGGCACAATGCGGCGGGACCCACTAATATCCTGGGACTGGCTCGCATCGGTTGGCCGTGCTGGGGAAAGTACAGGGTTTTTCAGGAACCCTCTATGCCCCAGCCGGCTTCTTGATAGTAGTCTTCATTAGCTTGAGAAAAAATAAAAAAGCGGTAGCAAAAATCTAAACCGCAGGTCCCATAAGGGAGCCAGGTCAACTCCTTGCACTAGGCATGTTAAAACTGATGTAATGAGCAGAGTAGGGGGATTATATGGGAAGAGAGGACAGCCCGCTGGGAGGGGCCAGCTTGCTTTCTTTCTTTGCCTAGTTAACTCCTAATAGGATCTGCATATAACCCACATGTCAATGGAGAGCTGCGTCTGTCAGTGAACGTAGGAGAAATGGCGGTCAGCCATGACCCCAAGAAAATGGCGGCGATCGCCTCGTGGCACAAGGGACCAGTACGAGCTGAGCGAACGAACGTGTGGCGAACGAGCAGGCGGACGAGCGAAAGGGCGGGCGAGCAAACCAGCGGTCGGGGGGTGTAGGTTTAGAGAAAAAGTAGGTCACCTGTACCCCCACCGGAACGGGCACCGCTAACCGCCCCCAGGGGGGTGTCACTCACCCTTCCAGACGGGCGTAGCGGGTAGCCACCCGGAACAGACCTTCCTCCCCCCAGGTGGGGAGGGATGCTGCTGGCCATGCGACCCCTGGAGCGAGCAGCAGCCCGGTCACTGGGTACGCAGGTGGGACGTTTAACCCACCGGCCACCCACACGGAACGGGTACGATGCGGCGGACCCCGCTATAGCTAAGGGTGGCTTGCATCCGTCGGCCGTGCTGGGGAGATGTCAGGACAAGGGATACCCGCATGTTCCCCAGCCGGCTACTTGCAGTCTTCATCAGAAGGCTTGTGCAAAAAGAAAAAATAGGAGAACTGCAGATCCCAGCAGGGAACCAGGTCTAACTCCTTGCACTAGGCAGAAAAAAATGGATTTTTTGTATAACTTACCGTAACATCCTTTTCTCTGAGTTCACTGACAGACGCAGCCTTCTTATGACACATGGGGTTATGCTCATCCTACTAGGAGTAGACTAGGCAAAAACAAACAAAAGCGTAGGTTGGCTCCTCCCAGGGGGCCGTCCTCACCTCAGCATATAATCCCCCTGCCCTGTACAGCACATCAGTTCGTAACAAGCCGTACAAAACCAACACAGAGGGGTGGGTGCTGCATCTGTCAGTGAACTCAGAGAAAAGGATTTTACGGTAAGTTATACAAAAAATCTATTTTTCTCTTCCGTTCACTGACAGATGCAGCCTTCTTATGACACATGGGGACGTCCCAAAGCTGTGGCAATCAAGAGAGGTGGGCAAAAACCATAACAAATGTACCCAACAGAAAGACGCCCTCTCAGGCGGCGCTAACCGCGCCTAAACTGCCGCTTGTAATACTTTGCGGCCAAAAGCAGCATCCGAAAACCGGCGTTTCATAATGTTCGCCGTCAAATCCGCGCCAATCGCGGCGGACTCTCCCGCAGAAAGACAACCCATGTAAACAATACCAAAAACGGGTGGAGAGAACTAACGGTGTCGAAACCCTGCAGGGGTACACAGTATTCTTCCGACGTAGACAGTCACTTGCCTTCTCTTTTTATCTAAAAAACATATTGAATGGCATTTTAGGAAAAGAGACTCAAGTGACTGTCTACGTCGTGGGTGGGGAGACACAACCAAAACATGCCGAACAATGCTTGACTACACGACATGTCCCGTCCCCCTAATATACGACTCCACTCCTGCCGGGGGACCCTCCTCGGTTGGATGCG
>BLSH010386158.1:106146-116435 GCA_018402905.1 Glandirana rugosa | reverse complement strand
TTTAAAACGGAAGTTCCACTTATGGGTGGAACTCTGCTTTAAAGACGATTTGTTTATTTTTTTTAAATAACAAAATAACATAGTTACTTGCTCTGTGCAGTAGTTTTGCACAAAGCAGACCCTCCTCTTCTCGGGTCTCCTGGTTCCTCTCTCCTGCCGAGTGCCCCCAGAGCAAGCAGTTTGCTATGAGGGCACCCAAACAGGCTCGCTCCTGAGCCGCTGCTCTACGTGTCCATTTAGATAGATAGAGCCCTCTCTCTCCTCCACAGCCAATGAACAGGGCGAGTCCCCAGGGAGCCGAGGCTCTCATGCACATCACTGGATCGCAATGGGGCTCTAGTAAGTATTAGGGGGGCTGCTAAACAGAGAAGGTTTTTTACCACCATGCATAGAATGCATGCAGGTAAAAAACCATGAGCCTTTATTACCACTTTAAATCATTTTGTATTAGTCCATATAATTCTGCTATCTACTCAATACAGCTTTCCATGTTGCCACAGAGGTTTTACCAGCATCGAATAGCCAAGACTAAGGTAGGAAAGAAAATTTTGGTGAACAGCATTTAATTATCTAATGAAGCAAGAGTTTCTATGCAACAGTTCACTACCTGAAGAAGAAGGAAGCCACCACCAACTGCCGTTGCAGCAAGCTTTCCAACCTTCTGGAACAAAAAGCCCGCACACCTGCAGAAGAAAACCACTGATTATTTCCTTATATCCATGATCCAAGGCAATTATGTCCTAATTATCAAACACAGTTGAATAAAACCATATGTGTTTTCTGCGTCTATAGGTAGCTAGGGATATACTGGATATTTATAATGTCAGAAAAGGTTTAGTCTTTAAATGGTTAAAACTTCCCTCATACAGGTCGGAGTTCACTGCTTCCATAGAAAGGAAAAAAAGAATTACAAAATCTCTCTTCCTTCTTTTAAGTAGAAACAAAAATATCCCAGGCAGCCTGCCAAGTTTAACAGCTGTTAGATTAGGCAGAGAAATGGCTCTCACTGAATCGGAGACACGGCTGTTTTCAGGTAGTGAGGAGAGAGAAGGAACGGCTTCCACTCGCCATGACGCAATTTCTGGTCGCCATGGCGACCTGGCGCCCGGGGACTGTCGAGGCCTGAGGGAGGGGCTAGTGGAACAAAAGGTAATAACTGTGAGGTATGAACTGATGGGAGAAATGGAAGATTTGGTTATTATCTGAAGGCATGATAGGCTTCCGCAAGGAGATGAGTATTCAGGGATTGACTAAAAGTGGACAGAGTAGGGGACAGCCGGACATATTGGGGTAGGGAGCTCCAGAGGATGGGAGAAGCACTGGAGAAATCCTGGTGACGAGCATGAGAGGAGAAGACAAGGGAGCTGGAGAGCAGGAGGTCTTGGGAGGAGCGGAGAGGATGGTTTGGATGATATTTGGAGACAAGGTTGGTAATGTAGCTTGTGGCAGAGTTTTAAATAGCTTTGTATGTTATTGTTTTGAATTTTATTTGTTGTGCAATGGGAAGCCTGCAAAGCAAATGGCAGCGAGGAGTGGCAGACATTGAACAGTTCGAAGAGGTAGGCCAAATGAGGAGGGAGTTACCATAGTCAAAGCAAGAGATAATTGAGTGAATAAGTTGCTTAGTGGTTTCAAAGGTTAAAAAGGGGCGTATTTTGGAGATGTTACAGAGGTGAAATGTACAAAATTTGGACAGTGATTGGATTTGGGGCGGAAAGGGCAGGTCAGAGTCCAGGAGTGCACCTAGCACACTGACATGAGGGGAGGGACTGATGGATGTATTATTGATCTTGATGGAAAATCAGGGGAGTGGGCACGGGCAGGAGGGAATATTATGAGCTCAATTTTCGAAAGATTGAGTTTGAGGAAGTGGTGTGAAATCCATACTGATATGTCAGTTAGTAATGCGAGAGAGACTGAAGGAGTGAGGTGAGGAGTAGAGAGATAGATTTGAGTGTCATCAGCATAGAGATGGTAGTGGAAGCCATAGGAGTTTATCAAGTGACCGAGGGTGGAGATGTAGATGTAGAAGAGAAGGGGTCCGAGGACCGAACCTTGGGGAACCCCTAAAAAAAAAGGAAGTGGAGAGGAGGAGACAGAGTTATAGGTCACACTGAAGGAGCGCTGATAGGTAGAAGGAGAACCAAAGAGAGCAGAGTCTTGCAGGCCAAGAGAGTGGAGTTTTTGATGAGGAGGGGATGGTCAACAATATCAAAGGCTGCAGAATTGTATTTTAAGGCAGATTTATATAGCGTGAATGCCTGCTGGGATTTGGTTTTACTTCACAATTGCTCTAGTGGGCAGTTATGTCTTAAGATTTCTGGTGTCTTCAGTCTCCCAAGGTTGTAATGGTCGGGCCTGATACTTTGTGTAGTAAGAGGAGCAAGTGAGTTCAGTGTGGATGAGAGTGAACTGTTGTAGACAGAAGTAGCCAGGTCAGGGCAGGACATGGGGGCAATTTTGTCATAGAGGTGGTCAGTTGCAGAGTAGAAAAGAGAAGAATTAAAGTGGCAAAGGTTTCTACGGGTATTTGTTTGCTGCTTGGAGAGATAGGTGGTTGAAGACAAGGACACTGTGAAAGTGATGAGGTTGTAATCAGAGAGAGGAAAGGAGGTGTTGGGGAGGATGTAGGGAGTGCAAAGATGGGCGAAGGTCAAGGGTATTACCATTGGAGTGAGCGGAGGACTGTGTCCACTGTGTTAGGTTCAGGTTGCATTAAAGTTTTCCCATAAAAGCAACAAACAGTTTGAATTATAAAATAAGATCACCTTACCAGCCTGTTACTCCACCCATTACAATCTGAGTAGCTACAGAATACTTTTCTGTTAGGGGTCCAGAGTTTCGTCCAAAGATTCGACTCCACCAATGGTGTCGTCTAGCATAATCCGTGAGGTCCAATACTTCATAAGATTCATCATCGCTGCTCGGTTCTTTAAAAGACAGCAAACATTAAACCATAATCATACAATATTTTTTTAAATAAATATTCAGCTAAAGGTAGTGCCAAATAAATACTGGGAGCCAGTATGATCACCGAGAAATTGCAGTTTAAAGAACAGCACAACAAAAGTTTGGACAGCAGTGAGTTAGAGAGGTAAACATAATATGCAAGTTACTGTTGCCTCAATATTTTCACTATAAACGCTGCTGCTGCATAATATTCTCTTATGTGCAACCTGTTCATCTCAATAAAAAGTGTGCCGAAAAAACTGACAAGATGTGGGTGTGCTTTACACCAAAGTAAGACCACAGTGAACACACAAAGTATAGTGTTGCATTTTAAAAGAATTGGGGACTGTGAAAAGCCAGATAATATGCAGAGCAAAGCTCTTAGATAAGCTGGGTTACAAGTATAAAAAATGACCATACTACTTGTGGAGGAAAGGAGGGCAGTTAGGGAAAGTGCACCTCAAGTGTATATGTTAAAGGCACTGTTGTAACCGCACAGTACATTCCTCCACTCAGTAAATACATTTATTAGCAAGTATACATTTATAGAAACATATATTATACACACACACACACACACACACACACACACACACACACACACACACACACACACACACACACAGACCAAGGATAGAAAATGTGTAAAGAACTGTTCTGGCTGCCACTGGCATACATGTTTTAACCACTTCACCCCCAGAAGGATTTCCCATGTTAGGACCAGAGCACTTTTTGCGATTCAGCACTGCGTGGCTTTAACTGACAATTGCGCAATCATACAATGTTGTACCCAAATGAAGTTTGCGTCCTTTTTTCCCCACAAATAGAGCATTCTTTTGGTGGTATTTGGTCACCTCTGCGTCAAAACAAAAAAAATATATTTCTTACTTTTTGCTAAAATAAAAATCCAAAAAAATAAAAATAAAAAATCAAATTCTAAATCGGCCAAAACCGATGAATAATTCTTCCTCATATTTTTGGTAAAAAAAAAAAAGGGATTTTATTATAACTTACCATAAAATCCTTTTCTCTGAGTTCACTGACAGACAACAACTGTACCCAACAGAACCCTGTCAGGGAGCGCCAGACGCACTCACACCGCTGCTCGCAAAACTTTGCGGCCAAAAGCAGCATCCGCAGATGCCGACACATCAACTTTGTAAAACTTAGTAAACGTGTGCACTGAGGCCCAAGTGGCCGCTTTGCACACCTGAGACACCGAAGCCTGGTGCCTGAACGCCCAGGAGGTACTGACCGACCTGGTGGAATGAGCCGTGACCGGAAAAGGGGGAACCTTGCCCCGAAGCTCATACGCATGGGTCACGGTCTGTCTAATCCAACGGGAAATGGTAGCTGACGAGGCTGCCGAACCCTTTTTGGAGCCCGCGGGTAACACAAACAACGAGTCAGACTCCCTAAAAGAAGCTGTAGCACTCAAATAAACCCGCAGGGCCCTCACCACATCCAAAGAGTGTAACTCAAATTCCTTAGGATGTTTTGGGTGAGGACATAATGAAGGAAGGACAATATCCTCATTCAAATGAAAAGAAGAGACCACCTTCGGAAGGAAAGAAGGCGGAAGTCGCAACACCGCCTTATCATTATGAAGAATCAAGTATGGGGACTTGCAGGACAAGGCAGCCAATTCTGACACCCGCCGCGCGGATGTGACAGCCACTAGGAAGGCAACCTTCTGCGACAAAAAAGCACAAGGGAATGTCCCTAATCTTCTCATACAGTGGTTTCTGTAAAACAGAGAGCACCAGATTCAAATCCCACGGCGCCAGAGGCGGCCGAAACTGGGGAGCCACATGACATACACCCTGTACAAATGTGCGGATCAGCGAATGGGAAGCCAAAGGTGTCTGAAAGAGGACCGCTAAGGCTGAAATCTGGCCCTTGAGCGTACTCAATGCTAGGCTCTTGTCCAGTCCCTGTTGCAGAAAAGGCAGCACCCTGGACACCAAATAAGAGCGAGGGTTCCAACCCCCCGCAATATAGGCTTTCCAGGTCCTGTGATAAATTTTGCGCGAAGTGCACTTACGTGCCTTAAGCATAGTAGGGATTACAGAGTCAGCGACCCCCCGATCCCTTAATACATGGGCCTCAATAGCCAAGCCGTCAAAGCCAGCGAGGGTAAAGCAGGGTGCAAGATGGGACCTTGGGACAGCAGGTCTTCGCGAAGCGGAAGCCGCCAAGGATCGTCTGCCACCATCCGAACCAGATCGGCGTACCAAGTGCGCCGAGGCCAATCGGGAGCGACCAGGATCGTCGGAATACCCTCCGCAGCTATCCTGCGCAGAACCCGAGGCAACAGCTTCAGGGGAGGGAAGAGGTATATTAACCGATACCAACCCCAAGGAGCCACCAGCGCGTCTGTGGCGACCGCCAACGGATCTCTTGCTCTGCACACGAAGGTCTCGACCTTGTGATTGAACCTGGACACCATGAGGTCTATCACTGGTGTGCCCCACTTGCAGCAAATCTGGCGAAACACCTCCGGATGCAGGGACCATTCCCCCTGGTCCAGTGTCTGGCAACTGAGAAAGTCTGCCTGCCAGTTCTCCACTCCCGGAATGTAAATTGAAGGAGAGCGCCAGAATGTGTTGTTCCGCCCAGCGGAGAATTTCACATATGCCACAGCTGTGGCATTGTCCGACTGAACCCGGACAGGGAGGCCATGCAGCCTTGTCGACCAACGGGACAAGCAAAGCCTGATCGCTCTCAGTTCCAACACATTTATCGGAAGTCGAGCTTCCTGAGCTGACCAACGGCCCTGAGCAGACAACTGACCCAACACCCCTCCCCAGCCCATCAGGCTGGCACCCGTCGTTACAATCGACCAGTTGAGGGGAAGAAAGGACTTTCCCAGAGTCAGTGCTGGAGCCTGGAGCCACCAAGTCAGTGATCCCCTGGTCTGGTGGTCCAAACGGATCAGTCTGTCCAGAGAAAGGGGAGATTTGTCCCACCGTGACAGAATCGCCTTCTGCAGGAGCCGAGTGTGACTCTGGGCGTAAGGTATCGCCTCAAAGGACGAAACCATGAGCCCCAACACCCGCATGCAGAACCTTAGGGAGGACCTCCGGCGCGACAATAGGGTCCGAACAGCCGCTTGCAGCCCCAATAGCTTGTCGGGAGGCAAGAACACCTTCGCCTGCACCGTGTCTAGAATCAGACCAAGGTACTCCAGGCGACATGAGGGGGCTAGCGAGGACTTTTGCAGGTTGATGAGCCAACCGAATTGCCTTAGTGTAGAGGTCGTGATTCTCACGTCCTCCTCCAAGGACACTGCCGACTCTGCCCTCAAGAGCAGGTTGTCGAGGTACGCTACCACTGCGATACCTCTCTGTCTTAGCAGTGCTAGGACCGGTGCCAACATCTTGGTGAACACCCTGGGAGCCGAGGCCAGACCGAAAGGTAGGGCCACAAACTGGTAGTGCAGGTCTCCCACTGTGAAGCGCAGAAAACGCTGGTGTTTTTGGCAGATGGGAACGTGCAGATAGGCGTGCCTGATGTCCAGGGACGCCAAGAATTCCCCTTGATGCAGGGCGGCAACGACCGAGCGAACGGACTCCATCTTGAACTTCTGTGCTTTGAGGTCCAGAATTGGCCTGACCCCGTCCTTTTTGGGCACCACAAAGAGGTTTGAGTAAAAACCGCAGAACCTCTCCTCCAGTGGAACTGCCACCACGACTCCCATGTCCGCAAGGGACTGGACCGCGCCTAACAGCTCCTCCAGACGCCCCTGCGGAAGTCTTAGGTTTGAGGGAAAGAACCTGTCTGGGGGCAGAGCTTTGAACTCTATCTGGTAACCGGTGGACATCATATCCAGGACCCACCGATCGGAGATGTGAGCTGTCCAGCAGTCCGCAAACTCCAATAACAGGCTCCCCACCCGAGAGATGGGCGGGGGCAACCCGTCACGCTGAGGAGGGCTTATCCTGCGCTTTTCTGGGTTTCCGTTGCCAGGTTCTCTTACCAGACCCAGTCGGGGCCTTACTGGACTTGGAACCCGCCCCGGCTGTGCCGGAGGCACGAAAAAACTTTTTCTGCCCAGAAAAAGAGGGGCCCTGTCGTCGGCGAAAGTCCCGCCGTTTGGGTTCCGGAAGAAAGAGACTCTCCCCCCCCTGTGAAATCCTTAATGATTTCGTCCAGCTGCGGTCCAAACAAACGACCCCCCTGGAAGGGAAGGTCAGTGAGGCGTTTCTTAGACGCCTGATCACCCGAACAAGACCTCAGCCACAACACCCGTCTGATGATTATAGCAAAAGCTGAAATTTTGGACAGCATGGGCATGATGTCAAGCAGGGAGTCGCACAGATAATGGAGGCCCTCCACCACGTGTTGCACCTTATGCAACTCATTCCTCGCACAATTGCAACGCAAATTTTTGCTCACGAGGAGAGGCACTCAAAAAGAGACTGTGCTGTCATTGCTGAGGCCAGAGCTGGCCGCATAGCAAAACCTGCTACCTGAAAGATAGCCTTAGACACCAATTCCGTGTGACGATCCGCCGCGTCCTTAAAAGAGGGCGAACCCTCCACAGGAAGAGTGGTAGCCTTATTTAGACGGGCCACCGGTGAGTCCACCGAAGGGGAAGCCCACCGCTTAAGGAAAGCATCCTCAAAGGGATAGCGCACCGCAAAACGCTTAGGCAAGGTGAAGGAATTTTTTGGGGGAACCCCATTCCTTAAAAGCAGCCCACCCAAAAATGAACATAGGGAAAAGCCCTAGGGGACTTAGGAGGCCTCATAGACCGACAGACATAAGTGGAAGTCTGCGCCTCCTCTGACTGATCAAGGCACAGAGCCTGGCGAATGTCAGCAATTAGCGCCCCTACAATTGCCCTGTCGCGCGCCACTGAGGCCCCCTGGTCCTCTTCAGTATCTGAGAGGACCAATTCGCCTTCAAAGAGTTCCACGGGGGTCCCCGTGACAACCGAAGCGACTTCATGATCTGAATCCTCGCCTGAGGAGACATGGGGGGCCAAGCGCTTAGCGGGGGGCTCTGGGGCCGGAGCAGTTACCACCTTAGGAATGAATTCCACAAAAAGAGCCCGCAAAAGGTCCAAAGTGACCGCAGGGGCTTGTGGAGCGCTGTTCTACCGGCTCAAAATCAGAGGGCGCTGCAGGGTCCATAGCCGCCACGTCGCCGTCCCCAGACATAGGCCTGAATGGGACGCCCCCCCCACGTAATCACCACCACCACTTGAGACCACCCAGGGAGCCTGGGAGGACAAGCCCACCTATATCAACACCCCAAGGAGCCAGCCAAACCTGCTGCTTCTAGCCCTGTAGCCTGTCAGCGCTGTGAGAGAAAAAGCGCGCCTGGGGACTGTACCACACATGCAGCTGCCGCTTCTCTGAGGAGAAAGCGCGCGCAGTTACACAGAGTGCAATACCACAAACCGCCACCGGGGAGAAAATGGCGCTCGCGCAGCACGAGCCAACAGCCGCAAAATGGCGGCGAGTAAACGGCAACCCGAACAAACGTTCCCCAGTGGGAACACCGGTACAGGGCCCTCTATATCGCGAAAGCGGCAGACCGGGGGTGGGGGGGGGGGCAACGCAATTACTAGGTGCACCCCTGGCAGGGAAAGGCTACCGCTAAAATTAAAAACTGCCCCGGATGCCGCCCCCCCACGCCCTAAGGCGGAGGAGGGGTCCGCTCACCAGTTCGACGGGCGATGCGGGTAGCCACCCGAAGCAGACTTTCCCCCCTTGTCCCGGGAAGGATTGCTGCTGGCCAAGGCCACTGGAAAGGCAAAAGCCAGACACTGGGCACAAGTGGCAACAGCCACAGGCCGCCCGCACGGAACGGGCCCTGAGCGACGTTGTCCTGTCATTTTAGGGTAAGTCGCCAGGAGGTGGCCGGGCAGGGCAAAGCTTTGGATTCGTGATATCCGCTCTATGCCAAGGCCGGCTACTTGATAGAAGTCTTCATCTTTTTCCTAGAGAAAATTTACATGCAGAAAAACGCAGGTCCCATGAGGGAACCCAGTCAACTCCTTTTGCACTAGGCAAACAAAACTGAAGGCTATTGGCCAGCAGGGGGTTTTATAGGCTCAGGTGAGGACGGCCCCCATGGGAGGGGCCAGCCTATCCCTGATGCTTTTGCATCTGTTTTGCCTAGTCACTCCTGATAGGACGACATAAAACCCCACGTGTCATTTAAGAAGAGCTGCGTCTGTCAGTGAACGTAAGAGAAAATGCAATCAGCGTTTATTGATTGGTTTGCGCAAAAGTTGCCACATTTACAAACCATGAGAATTCTAGCGGTTTTACATTTTTTACTAGTAATGGCGGCGATCTGCGATTTTTATTGGGACTGTAATATTGCAGCGGACATGTCAGACATTTTTGACACTTTTTTGGGACCAATGACATTTATACAGCGATCAGAAATTTAAATATCCACTGACTACTGTGTAAATGTCATTGGCAGTGAAGGGGTAGACTTACAGGGAGCAGTGAAGGGGTTAACCTGCAGGGGGAGATTTGTGAGGCTCGCCGGCAGGCATCGGGTCCGCCCCAGCCACGGGCACACTCCTCCGGGCACGAGAGCGCGCCGCCGCTCAAAGTGCAGTGGGCACGAGAGTGTGCCGCCACCGGCGCTCTCTTACCCCCTAGCTGCATGTCTGCGAATCGCCGCTTATTTACGCCGATTTGCGGAATACAACACTGCCGCAGTAAAAATACAGTGTGCGGTCTGGAAGTGGAATTAATTTTTCAATACTGTATTGGGAACCTGCAAGGGTGAACACGAACACTTATTGCTATGGCCAGCAAAAACATTTCCTTTAAAACATTAATAAAGGATGCACTTGTCAGAAACCTAAAAAATAAAAAAAATAGGGCGCACTGGCTTAGTGCATAACCACAAAACACCATTCCTCTGAGCTCTTAGGAAGAGGGTACACCCCTTGAAATGCACAAGTTCTTGCACAGTGCAGTGTTACATAGACCTTCCTTTTTGATATTCAGTCCTTCCAGGTGCTAAGAGATCATGTCATAGGGGCTACAATATGCTTGTGTGTTCAAAGAATGTGTGAGTATTTATGTGTATATCTATTAATACAGGGTGTTTTGTGGTAATGCACTAGGCCGCTGCATGCCCTCTTCCGGTTTAGATCACCCCAGTCTGAAGGGGGCTACAAACACATGAGCTGTTCCTGGGCATCACATGGACTTTATCAGTCAACAAGGCTTTTCGTTCAAAGTCGTTTTCCTATTTCCTATGTCCTACAATACTTACAGCAGAACTTCCCTCCAAAAGGGAAGTTCCACTGTTTTTCTTTCTTTTGGGGGGGCATCAATTTTTCACAGGTACCAGCTCCCACT